>JZLH01S0137757.1:29690-40619 GCA_001188425.1 Eucidaris tribuloides
ACAAAAAAAGACAAAAATGAAGCCATGATACATATATAACCCCATAAAAAGAAGAAAATGCCATGTTTGCAAGATGAACTGTGAATTTAAAAAAAAATAGCATTTTCTTCTTTTTTAGGGGGTGGGGTGGGTTGAATCTGAATTATTGTTTCATTTTGTCTTTCTTGTCACAGAGTTGATATTAGCTCTTCTCTGAGCATGCTGAGAATTTAAAATAAAGCAAAAATGAAGCAATGATTCAGATACAACCCAACCCACCCCCTCAAACAAAAAAAAATACCATTTTTTCAATTCACAGTTCATCTTGCAAACATGACATTTTCTCCTTTTTTAGGGGGATACTTCTGAATCATGGCTTCATTTTTGTCTTAGTCTGTCACAAAATTGATATAAGCCTTTCTCTGAGCATGCTGAGGATTGAATCCTTGTGCACATCAGTTGAGAACTTCTGCAGCATCGGTCAAGGAGTCATTAAACATTTACTAATAGAACACAATTCTGTGCGTAAATGCATTTTTGGCCGCTTGCACAAAAGCGGGTTGTGCTCACTCATGTGTGAAATACTTTCAATTCCACACTGTCATCACATAGCTTAGGTCCAAGGTAACATATTCATATCAAAAATGATCTCTAGATCATGACATTTTTGTGTTATAATTTTTTTTCTGAGTGTCTACTTTTTTTTTGATATGCACTGTATTGGTCAAAACCATGGTATTACCATGGTTCATTTTTGTAAGGGGCATGAATGAGCAATTAGTACTCCACCCGACTACAAATTAGTCCGATCTACACACAGTAAGTCTATGGGAGGAATCTGGTCAACTTGAGTGCTTGCATATTTTCATTCGTTTGAGGCACTAAATCATCACTTTGAAGTACAATTTTTTCAGGGCTTCATTCTTAGACCTTACCAAAGACACTTAGAGGATGGAAGATTATGTAGCTCACAATTTTTTAAACTGTGGTCAATGTTAGCCTGTGGCTCCCACTCTTCTGATCAGAATTTAAAAAGTAGGGTCTTTACCATTTGTAAGCATTACAAACATAATTGTGTTTCTCCATTTCTCTATTTTATAGCAAATGATATGAATTATGTTGTTTATAATACATTTGGACCAATAAAGAAACGTATAACGTTTTTACAAACCCGGAGATTTTGGTCTGTTGTTAGTATTTTGTTTGACCGTCCCTGTATACATTATAATATCCTATTCATCCTTTTCATGCATTATGCATACATTAAGACTATATAATGCAGCAATGGAAATGCACACCTAAGAGTTGACTTCAAGTCATATGACTTGAAGTCATGTTCGTGAGCTCGGAGAGTACGGGTATGTGTGTGTGTGTGTGTGTGTGTGTGTGTGTGTGTGTGTGTGTGTGTGTGTGTGTGTGTGTGTGTGTGTGTGTGTGTGTGTGTGTGTGTGTGTGTGTGTGTGTGTGTGTGTGTGTGTGTGTGTGTGTGTGTGTGTGTGTGTGTGTGTGTGTGTGTGTGTGTGTGTGTGTGTGTGTGTGTGTGTGTGTGTGTGTGTGTGTGTGTGTATTTGATTTGTATATCACAATACACATTACATAAAGAAACACAAACACATAAAATGAAGGGTTTACACATTGAGATATGATAACTGGATACACACATGAAAACAAGGTACAATACAAACATGTAAATACCTGTCTTATTAATCACTTGTATATTCGAACGTTCCCTTCACAACAAAAATCCTGGATAGACATAAAATACAGTGCATTTTTATTGTTATAATAATTGTGTGGGTTTTTCCCGAGGTGAACTGTAATAAACTATTGTCATTGTTCTGTACTTCAGAAATTGTCATTGCCCTCGTCATTTTGTACGTCGTATTGATTTTTATTTCGGTGTTATGTTCACAGCACTGTACATGATACATTACCAGAATACAATGTGGCCCAGGAAAAGAAAACAATAAATTTATCAAATATGGTGATTTGTTTTCCTCTTCATAATCCAGGTGTAATAAATACTTTTCTAATTCATCTGACAGCGCGTTCTTTTCTGAGCAATACAACGCTTAGATCGTCAATGATGGTTCAGTAGTTTTCATTTTAAAGACAATTTAGCAAAGCACAGTCTTTCAGCTTTTCTAGCGGTAAAGTAGTAATGAGGCATCGTATTGATGGCGTCCCATAGAAATTACACGTAAACTGGCGCGCGCATACCGAATTTATATTGATGCACAAAAACAGCCCTAACATGGAAAGTACCCAAACAAAATAGATGATCCTGATGACACTCTACTCACTAAATAAGGATGAGCTATTGATTTAAGAAATAACCGTAAATGTGACTGTTCCCTTTTTTCCTGGCCATCCTGTATATTGTGAATTTTGAAATGGTTCGTTTAATTGTGTTTCCAGTTTTAGTAAATCTGAGCTAAAATGAGAAAGTCTATAAACATGATGCCCTGAAAAATTGCAAACAATATTTAAGCGCTTTTAAGAAGTGAAAATCAGTAAGTAACCATTGCATTGTTCAATTTCGATTGCAGGATTTTGTAATTGTTTTCCCCAGGACATTAATGTATGTATCAATATTTATCTATACATATTTTGCTAGTGACAGAATAAATGTCCGAAATTTCGTTTTCTAGTATGTTTATTTGTCCATTCAAATGCTATTTAGTAGGTCAAATATCCAAAGTTTGACTATTTTTTAAATGAGGCTTCCACAGTGGTAAACTGTAGTGTCTGTTACACATTTCTAATGTAATTTGTGATAATAACGATTCTAGAGACCAGTGAAAACATTTTTTTTGTAGGAATTGGTTTTGTTAAATTCATAGTTGTGAACTTACAAGGAATGTTTCCATTCTATTCACCCTAGATCCTTCATAGAATTTCCAGTTGCAGTGGGAATTCCCACCTAATTAGCATTAACATTGAATCTCTGTGGGGTATAGGGAATGTAATCGGTTTTGTAAAACGACTGTCAATAACGTGACATACATTATAATCATGGTATTTTTTTTTCTTAATTTGTCATCTCTACCCCGATTGAATTAATGCTGGTATCGAATGTCATAATTATGAGACCATGGGCAGCCATGAACTTACGCCCCGTAATAAAGTAGTTCCAAAGAAACACCATCACTCACTTTAATCTACGGCAAGATGTTGCAAGTCTACACCATTCAGACCATTTCTAGTTACCAGCTGGTGTAAAGAAGCAATATCAGACATTTTGATTATTTTCAATCAATCAATCAGTTGGAAAGATGTAAATGACGTCATTCAAATAGTGATTGATTCTCACTATCGGGTGCGGTATAAGTCTAATTAGCACGTATAACACTATATAATGGATAGAGTAAAGCGCAAGGGAACATTTTTTGTAAATATCCTATACAGTGGATGTGCAGCATTTATCGGTGCATTTTCATAACAGGGCTGATCTAAGAAGCGAAACAACGGGGAGCGTGTCTTTCGCAGTAATTCAGGTAAATACCGACGAGTCCATTATTATCTTCATGTAAAAATGGTATTACTTTGGTAAAACCTCAACATAAGAGTAACGTAGGGTACATTAATTTGATTCCATCAGCAATGAATATTAAGCATGTGTATATTTCAGAATCCGATGGACGGTTGCACGTTAAGCAATTTTCATTTTATATTGATGTTTTAACCCTATATTAACTGGGAAATTGACCCCCCCCCCCCAACGAATTTCGCGACTACTCCGCCGCGCAATTTTGTTTTGGCCACGTCGCTTGCCGACTTTATACTTTCAAGTCTTGCGCATCTTTTGGGAACATTTTCGCAATTATTGGACATACCGTTACGACGATGGGCGACTTTTTATACATACATGGCAGCCCCAAAATTGCTCCAAAAAAGTGATTTCGTGTATAAAATCAATGCAAATTGCGTTTTTAGCCAAAAATCATAAATATATGATTATTTTTCCTTTCACTGGTTGAAATGGATTAATGTTATGCTTATGATCGCAAAGTGTCCCCGACAAAGTTTATCGAAAAAACAATAGAAAACAAAAGGGTGATAAAACAAAAAATACATACGAAATTGACAAAACAATAAAATACATAAGAAATTAACTCTGATTCGGCAATTTTTTGTAGATAATTGTTGGAAATTTCAAAATTAATATTTTTACCAAAAATCAGCATTCAAGTTTTAGTATACAATATTGTAAACTCCTCAAAAAAAGTTTGGAAATCTGAGTTTGATTGGTTATATCTCCCGTTTCGTAGAAATAATCAATGCAAGCTTGGTATCATCGGAAAGATTATTTAATTTTCTTTAAAATAATACCCTATCTGTTATGATTATACCATCAGGGAAAGGACAGTATCTTAAAATGTGGTGTAAAGTGTAAATTAAAAAGCTGCAAAATGACCAAAGTTCGGTTAGTCACCCAATTGTTGTTGTTGTTAAGTGGGTTTCCATTGTCTCTTTGTTTGTTATACGCTCTAATGTGAACATTGCGATGGTTGAAGAAACACCTGCAAAATAAGCAAGCAACAACAACAAAAAGTGAAAAAAAACATGTATGGTCATTAAAAACTGGACATAAGACATTAAATCTCACGGACCTTTCACCACATTAACACCACAAAGTGATAAAAAAGTGTTAGGAGCTTGATTTGCATGGGTTTTCTCAGAGAGAAGGTACAGTATCACAAGAATGGACTGGCCTACCTGCAGCCCAAACCTAAACCCCATTGAACATTTGTGGGATCAACTTGGCCGGGCTGTAGGGAAGAGAGTCACAAATGTAACGACATTGGCAGGTTTGCGTCAATTACTGATTGACGAGTGGAATACCAACCCACAGCAACGAATCAGGAAGCTCATCAACAGCATGTGGAAGTGGTGCCAGGCGGTGGTGCAGGTACGTGGGTCTTCCATCCGATACTGAGCTCTGATCATGTTATTAAAATCAATTAACATTGATGAAATCAAAGATCCATGGAAAGATAAACATAAAAATCCATGCAAAATCAAGCCCTGACATTTTTTTATCACTTTGTTGTGTTAATGTGTTGAGATTAAATGTCTTATATCCAGTTTTTAAATGCCCATACATGTTTGTTTATTTGGTTGTTTCAGTTTTTGTTGTTGTTGTTGTTTGCTTACTTGTGCAGGTGTTTCTTTCAATCCATGTCAATGTTCACATAAGAGTGCATAACAACCAAAGAGACATCGATAAACTCACTTATCAACAACAACAAAAATTGGGTGTTTTACCGAACATTGGTCATTTTGCAGCTTTTCAATTTACACTTTACACCACATTTTAAGACACCACCCTTTCCCTGGTTGCATAATCATAATAAGTAGGATACCATTTTAAAGAAAATTAAATAATCTTTCCGATGATTTGATTATTACTACGAAACGGCAGATATAACCGATCAAACTCAGATTTCCAAACTTTTTTGAGGAGTTTAGTTTACAGATTCGCTACGCATGCAAATTTTCGCGGCGATCGCGTGATATGCGGCCGAGATCTGACTTGACCACCCCCCTCCCCCCCCCCCCGTAAAAACCTGGTCCGAAATAGCCCAGTTAAAATAGGGTTAAGCCGCGCCCTTTTTTTGGCAATATACTGGTAATAAGATACTGTATATTATATTATCATTTCCGTTTCGGCGTTCTACTCAGTAGAGTGCAATAGGCCGGGAGGATGATGCAAGGGGCACAAATTCAAATACAGGCAAATTTGAGAGATGATATTTATTTAATTGTTTATTTATTTATTTATTTATTTATTTATTTATTTATTTATTTATTTATTTATTTATTCATTTATTTATTTAACTATACTTTGCCATGTTTGCTATGTTTTGCTTGTCCACATATTTGTGCAGTGTAGTGCACATTCCTGTCCTCCATGTTAGAAATGCTTAACAGGGCGATAAAAAAATGCGATAAATAATATACACGTATAAGTATTTTTCTAGTCCCCAACCCCCCCCCCCCCCGAGAATGAGAATTGGGGCTAAATGTAACGACAATTTTGTGCCTGTCCCCCAGGTTACTCGGAATAATGTTTACATATGTGTATGTATATACACTCATGCTCCTAATTATGGAATATTGTGTTGATACTTCAGTTCTTTCTCCTATATCCTCCGAAATTTTCAAGACAAGTGTTTATTTCACGAAAACGCAGTACGTGAGCAATTTTTGGATTTCATGAGATGACTTAAATGTTCAACCCTCCTGAAATGCTTAGATTATAATTGTTTCACCTGGGGTGAGCAAATATAAATCCCAGATGTACCGTTGACGAAAAAATGGCGACTTCTAAAAAATTCTCAAAAATATTCCATAATTATGAGCATGAGTGTATATGTAGTGTGGGTCAAAAAAAGCTAAAAAGTGGAAAAAAGATACGAACGAAAGATAATCATAATTATTTGCTTTGAAAGAGTGATTTATCCGAAATCATTTAGGTATCATTTTCGTGTATTTTTTCATACTTGGATAAACAGGAGGCATTGTTTGCGACAGCGCAAATATCGATTTGAGTTAAAGTGTTATGAAAGAATGTATTGAATCAAATGAGAGGCAATGCATATGCTTTGTTCAAAAGCAGTCACACATTATACACACACGCGCGCGCACACACACACACACTCACATAGGACTAACCTAGTCCTTTCAGACAGGCATTAGGAACACAAAGACACACACACACACACACACACACACACACACACACACACACACACACACACACACACACACACACACACACACACACACACACACACACACACACACACACACACACACACACACACACACACACACACACACACACACACACACACACACACACACACACACACACACACACACACACACACACACAGCACATTTTAATGCAGACTAACCGAGTCCTTTGAGAGAAACAATTCATTGTAATGTTAATGCAACAAACTTTCATGGTGGTATCATGATTGAATTTGAGATCATTTGAGATTTACCGGTAAAGATAATTATGAAATGTGTTTGTAGGTGTGACTGCCTGTGTGTGCCCGTGCCTGTGTATGCGTTCTTTATGTGTGTATGTGTGTGCATATTTTTGTGTGCTCCTTATGTGCGTGTGTGTGTTCCTTATTTACGTGTGCGTGTGTGCGTATGCGTGTGCTCCTTAAGTGCGTGTACACACGAGTGTAAAAAAATAACTGTTAAAAACTTGCTTATAATTTTTAAAAAAGTGTGCGTGTATGTGTGTGTGCGTTTGTGTATGTGTGTGTGTTTGTGTGTATGTGTGTGTGTGTGTGTGTGTGTGAGTGTGCGTGTGTGCATGTGTCTTTGCTTCATACCAAAGAATATTCAATGCCTTTCATTTGTTTGGTATATCAATTCATTTTTTTTCGTAATACTTTGGCGCAAATTGATTTTTGCACTCGCGTAAACGATGCTGCTCATCCAAGCAAGGCATGAAAACATAGTACACAGACATGATACCAAATGTTTCGGAATAAATCACTCTTTCAAAAGATACATATATGAAAACTTTTTATTCATAGCTGATTTTAAAATTATAAGCAAGTTTTTAACGGTATTTTTTTTTACTCACACTGCATGTATAATATATCCACAGCGTAACGTTGTCCGGCAGGCTTACATCACGTTAACGCGTCATAGTCTTTCCTGGGCCCTTTCTTCCTTCAGTCTTTAAAGCTTTTTAGTCTAGTGGGTAGAGGGGGGTACCGTGCATCCCCCTGAAATATACTTTTAACCAGAGTGGACAAAATGCATAGAAAATGATTCGCTATCTTACCAAAGTCATAAAATGTCCCACGTATTGTTTTTATGCAAATTTATGCAAATCAGTGTAGTGTTGGTTACAGTTGGTATAACAAAAACATACGGTTATAATACATTTCGATCAAAACTTATTCTCATATTTGATCTCGATTTATGCTTTGGAAGGTCATACACGATATGTAGATAAGTCTCTAATCAATATGATGACTCTATGACGTCATAGTATGCACATTAGGGTCGTCATTGGTGAAAAATCACTACACCTGTATTTGGCACAATTTTGGCATTTGTTTAGCGATTTTAGCCGAAATACGGTATCAAGACTTATGTTTTAATGCAGAAGGATAAGAGTAAAAAACTCATAAATTAAGTTAATAATATTATCAACAAGTCAACATACACATTATGTCACACAACATGCAAATTGAGGCAAGATTGTTCGGAAAAAAGGCGAATAACTTGTTATATGTCTTTGTTTATTTCATCTGATAATGGCAACATTATATGCCAATATCTAGCCTATGCTACAAATGTCAAGAATGATTATCTGACACTTTCACATGTAGGTTAACATACCATTTACATATTTAGATGCCAATCTTTGGCGTATGAATATACAAATTAAGTCAAAATAGTTTCAAAATAAATCCTTTCGCATATCGCGGCAAGTATACAAATAACAAAAATAATAAAGATCACAGATGAATAAAGCAAAAAGAAGTTCACTAGATTTCCTGCCCCTTGCTTGTACACCTGAAACTGAAGAAACCTGTTCATCAGGACTTATATTTTGGGGGTCACGGTTCATATTTGAATAATCCCCGAAGTTACCAGAGAACTCTATCACATCACAACATTTAAATCAGAACAGAAAAAAGACATTTTATGAAATTCTATAACAAAATTGACAAAGATGTGCCAAAATATAGTTATGTGTCTTGGCAATCCTGAGTTAATTGGCATATTTTTATCCACGTTTTTGAAAGTTTAGATTACTAGAGAACTCTATCATATCGCAAAATATAAATTAGGGCCATCCTTGGTGAAAAACAAACAATCTTTGGGGCATAGTTTGGTCATTATTTCATATTGTAGCACAAATGAAATATCGAGACACATATTTTGAATGTGAGAGATAAGACAGAAACATTTCATTTAGTCAACATATCCCCACCATGTTTACATTATAGTGGCATAAAATATGCAAATTAAGGCAGGCTTGCCTAAACAAATTGCGGATAATTTTGGTTCTTCCTCTGTATTGTAATTAAAAATAAAATGCTTACATCCATCTTTTCAGGGTCAATCATTATAATCATTATAAAGCAACCATGAGTCAAATAAACGTATCAGCCACATGTCAATACAAATTAAAGCATGACGCTAAATACATGTAATACACTTACATTTTTGCGTGTTTTATCAATATTCAACATAATGGAACAGAAGAGATACAGAGATTCACGATTTAAGGGTTAAAAACTGATGCATACAGTAAACCTGTACTCTAAAAACATACATGCCAATATGAATGGGAATCTTTTCAAATAAGGACTTACGAGATTTCTGTCTTAATTCTCATCAAGTGTCGATTTTTTTTCTTCAAAATAAGAGAATCCACTCAAGATTCGATTATATGTTGAATACAAATTTCGTAAGACCCATTTAAAATCATTTGCAATCATAAGTCAAAATAAGGTGTCAGCTACACGTCATACTTTGATTATTGTAATAAAGGTATGCAAATTAAAGCATGATGTTAAATATACAGTGTACACCTAAGTTTTGGCGTAATTTATCAATATTCAACATTATGGAACAGAAGAGATGCAAAGATTTACGATTTAAGGGTTAAAAACTTATACATTTAGTAAACCTGTATTCTAATAACAAACTTGTCAATATGAATGGGAATATTTCAAATGGGACTTACGAGATTTCTATATAAAATCTAATCAAATGTTGAATAGATATTTTTTTTAGAATATGATCAGAATTTATCAAAATTTGAAGAGAATCCACTCACAATTTGATCAGATTTTGAATACAAATCTCTTCTAAGTCGCCATTTGAAAAACAATTCCTATTCAATATGACTAAATTTAAAATGCAATTCCTAGATATAAGCATTATATAGGTTTGCTTAATGGCTCTAATCATTTCCGCTCATCTTTGCTTATTATTCTACATTATGGCGCAAAATAGGTGACTATCTGTAGTTTTAAGAGTCAGTACTAGTGATGATGACTAAAACTTCAATAAATGCATTACTTACATTTTAAAATGCAAATAAGCATAAGCATAAGCATATGCATATGCAAATTAAGTTCTTTTTATGGATTTGTTTAAATTAAATTGCTCATTATAGCACAAAAGAGATGACAAAATCCATGTTTGAATGGTCAATGATTGCCCCCCCCCCCAAAAAAAAACCCCTTAGGCTTATAATTTCAATAAATGTGTCACCAACATTATGCAAATCCTACACATAATATAATATGTATATTAATGAAGGTTTGTCGTTAATAATTTGTTAATTTGCTAACACATTGCGGCACAAAAGAGATGACAAGATCCATATGTTCAGGGGTAGAGGATAATCATTACACAATCATAAATTCAGTTAATATTTAACCATTTGCTTACAGTCTAATAATTTGCACAATAAAATGTAAATTGAGACAGAATTCTCAGAAGAAATAGATACATTGTCAAAAATTTGGGCACAATGGCATCCTCTCAAACTTGTATTCTAAGGAGCAAGGGGGATTATAAAACACTCATAAGTAGTCCTATGTGAGGTAAGTGTACATACCGTCAATATATAATAACATTGTCAAAAGAAATTGATGTTTGGGATAAAATATGTGTTATTTGATTCAAACATACTTCTAAGATCCAAGATGATACCTAAACACACATTTAAGTGAGGTAAAACACATCACCAAAATCTAAACATTCAAAAACTTGGATAAAGATGTGCAAATTAACTCAGGATTGCCAAGAAACTATTTTGGCACATTTTGTCAATTTTTGTTATAGAATTTCAATTTATATTTTATTTTCCTATTCTGATTTATATTTGGGATGTGACTGAGTTCTCTAGTAACTTCGGGGATTATTCAAATATGAACTGTGACCCCC
>JZLH01S0137757.1:40669-60754 GCA_001188425.1 Eucidaris tribuloides
GCCCCCCCCCCCCAAAAAAATGTAAGTCCAAAGAACAGGTTTCCTCAGTTTTGATTGGGATATAGTGAAATTGTATGTTTCCATAATAAAGACAATTATTTGCATACATTTGCCTAAATATAATAAACGGCAATATTTGAATTTGGCAACGCAGCTAATCGGCTTTTTTTTTGTTGCATTTTATGATGTAGTGACATCTATTAAAAGTTTATTTCAAAGGGTGCACGTAACCTCCCTTTACCCACTAGACTAAAATGTTTAAAGTCAATTAAGTCAACCTTTATGCAGGTTAGTACAAATGACCTGACTTCTGCAAACTCATCGTAAAAAAAAATACATAAAAAACCCTTTTTTTGGGGGGGGTGGGGATGGGGAGGGGGTTGAGGTGTACAAGCAAGGGGCAGGAAATCTAGTGAACTTCTTTTTGCTTTATTCATTTGTAGATTTCTGTGATCTTTATTATTTTTTTATTCGTATACTTGCCGCGATATGCGAAAGGATTTATTTTGAAACTATTCTGTCTTAATTTGCATATTCATACGCCAAAGATTGGCATCTAAATATGTAAATATATGTTAACCTAAATGTAAAAGTGTCAGATAATCATTCTTGACATTTGTAACATAGATATTTGCATATAATGTTGCCATTATAAGATGAAATTAACAAAGACATATAACAAGTTATTCGCCTTTTTTTCCAAACAATCTTGCCTTAATTTGCATGTTGTGTGACATAATGTGTATGTCAACTTGTTGATAATATTATTAACTTAATTTATGAGTTTTTTTACTGTTGTCCTTCTGCATTTAAACATAAGTCTTGATACCGTATTTCAGCCAAAATTGTTTAAAAAATGCCAAAATTGTGCCAAATAATGGGGTTTTTTGCCAATGACGACCCTAATGTGCATACTATGACGTCATAGAGTCATCAGATTGATTAGAGACTTATCTACATATCGTGTATGACCTTCCAAAGCATAAATCGAGATCAAATATGAGAATAAGTTTTGATTGAAAGGCATTAAAACCGTATGTTTTTGTTATACCAACTTTAACCAACACTACACTGATTTGCATAAATTTGCATAAAAACAATACGTGGGACATTTTTTAACTTTGGCAACATAGCTAATCGTTTTCTACGCATTTGTTCCAATATAGTAACACTGGTTAGAAGTATATCTCAGGGGGGTGCATGGTACCCCCCTCTACCCACTAGACTATTTCAACATAATTATTTTCCTCCCTCCATTTCATTTCATACCTTCTTCAAAGACCTCTTTTAGAAAAGTGTTATCATGTCAAGGATATATCGCATACTACTAATTTATTTTGACTCTCATTTTTACCTCTTCATTGCATAATCATTGGAACGAATTTATACTTGTTCCTGCACTGCTTCATTTAATGTAGTATCTACTAGGCTGAGACTCCTTCTCATGAAGACTGCTGCTATCACGTTCTGTCCTTCCAAATTACTCCGATGTTCTTTAGTTTCTCCATCAATCTAGTTTGGTCCACTGTGTCAAATGCATTTACTCTTTTAGACCAGTTGAAGCATACCATTGTCGAATTCCAATTCACTTGATAATCGTTCTCTGGTAGCAATGGATTCGCTAGTTATTCCCACATCATTCATAAAGCCAAACTGATTCTTGCGGATGTATTTCTCTACTTTTTACTCTATCCTTGTATTGATTATTTTCAGCACCACCCTCGATGTATGGGATATAACTGTAACCCTGTCGCTACCATTATATCAAGACACACAACAGACTTGAGCCCTTGAATGTGATATTCTGCCTTTGGTGGCACTGCCAACATGAACAAGCGTTCTTCCCCCATAGCGTTCAGCATTTTGAAGGATTCTTCCGTATCTATACCTTTTCCCATTCTTCTAATTCCTCTGGTTTACTGTCCTTTCCACACGCTGGTCTTTAAAATATCCTTGCCATACTCCAATGCCATTTTTTCTGTTACCAATTTACCTTCTTTACAAAGTTGTTTTCTAACTTGTCTCTTGTATCCATCTTGTCCCAAGAGACATCTGTAACCTCTTGATAATTAAGTATATCTGAATAAATTCCCTATTTTTATGTTCTTCGGTCTCTTTGCACAAGCTGTCTCTCTGAAAACAAATCTGTTGTTTAAGCGCTTTTACCCTCTTGTCTATTTACATGTTTCAATTTTCGGTGTTCAATTCTTTTCATCCTTTGACCCGTTATGACAGGGGCAAGAAGCAAATTTAGGGTTAAGGTGCCTTTACACGTGCACAATTTTGATTCCGCATCACCCCGCACAATGGCTACCTAGGCGTGCCATTCTGTGGTATGCAGCTCGCTCAACTCTCTCACCCTTGTGATTGTAACCGGTGTGATGGTCTAGTGCTTAGAGCGGACGTCCGCCTCACGTCCGGAAGGTCGCGGGTTCGATCCCCGGCCGGGTGATACCAAAAACTTTTTAAAAGTTTAACATTTTGTCACGAACGGCCACGCACTTTTTTACTAGCCGCGCACCATCACGAATGGTACCACGAGCGTTTCCCTCATTGGCACGTTACGATGAGTGCCATGGCGTAAACCGTTTTGCGTGTACGTGTTAAGGCACCATTAGGAGCAGTGAAATTGCCCCCCTTCTAAACTATGCACTCCAATGAACGATGATAAGTTCAGTAAATTCTCAAAGTTGTCTTCATGAAATACACAGAAATCTAAAGCTATATTATTTAGATTTGGTCTTGGTTTTGGTTTTATCCCTCAGAAGTAGACCGTCTGTTCTCTCGGAATTTTAAAGTAGCTAAAGGCAGCTAAACTATTTACCACCATGTTGCAGTGCGATAAATAAATAAAACATATGCAATTGTATTTGTCTTTATAAAATTGCTATTCGTTTGTATCTAATATCTCTTTTTTCTGTAGAATATGAAACATCACTGTACCAATCTTCTTTACTTGAGATGTTATCATAGACGTCATCATGGGAGTGCCGGGGTTAACAAAATTTGTGAAGGACAGAAAAGAAACATTATTGAAAGAATGGAAATTGCATAATACAAATTCGTCATTGATGGAAGTGGCTTGCATTGGTTTCTGTACCAGTCAATTTGTGGGCCAGACTGGATGGTACATGGCGGCGAATATGATGAGTTTAGGACAATAGTTCATTCGTTTTTTGAAAACCTCTCGAAATGTGAATGTGAGCCCTATGTAGTCTTTGACGGAACCTGTGGCCCTGAAGATAAAAAGAAAGAGACTATTAAACGCCGCCACGAGAAGTCTATAAAGACAGCGGAGGACATCCTTACTAGTGGCGAGGAAGAAGTGATTATTCCGCCACTTACAAGAGACATGATGAAGCAAGTGATGGATGTGTTGAATGTACCCTACGCATTTAGTTCGTCGGAAGCCGACAAAGAGATCGCTCTTTTGGCAAATGAATGGCAATGTCCCGTTCTGAGTACAGACAGTGATCTCTATGTGATGGATATCAAGGAAGGAGTCATTCCCATCGCACTCTTTGAGTGGAAAAATGTCACATCAGTTGACGAGTTGTACTTCATATCTGTGTTCATTTACAGCATCGAAACATTTTGCAGGGAATTTAAAATAAAGAAGGAGCTCGTGCCATTGTTTGCGTGTTTGTGCGGCAACGACTACGTTCAGCCATCAATAAATGTTATCCTCCGCGAGGAAGGAGAACAAACGAAAGTAAACAAGCAAGCTAAGATTAAAGCTCTGCTTGAGTGGATAAAAAATAATGATAAGGACGAAATAAAGAGGCGTCTTCTTGACTATGGAGTTAAAAGTACCGTTGAGGGTTCTGCTAAGATGTATGATGTTCGTGATGGCCCTTGTGCTTTGAAGTCGTTCTTTGACAAAGACCCATCATATGATTTCCAAAGTAGTTCACCGCTGTGTGTGCATTTTCATGTTCCAGAATGGGTTGCCAAAGCTCATCAAAAAGGTTGTATTCACAATGTATGTGTCAATATACTGTGTGAAGGGTCATTTTTCAGTAAGACGCAAGTGGAAGATCCTGATCAACCAAGTGCTTGGATGGCTGCAGAACCCATATGCAATACAATCGCGGGCATCATGTTAGCTGAAAAACTGAAAAGGGAAGGGGGAGAAGAGCAAGATAAAACAAGTACGCCTGCCACGTATACAGTTTACATTCGCAGTCAAGGCAACAAACTGGAAGACCATGAAATAACATTACATGAGAAGCCCGTCACTTCCCTGTCTGCCATCCCGTCTCTCGACGATGTCCAGCGGTCAACTCTACTTGTGAAAGCTTTGGTCCCTGCAGTCGAATACAAGGACATTGCGTCCATCCCTAAAGAATTCCAACTGGCTTTGCTGGCAACAACATACTGGATCAATAACGAGCATACAATCAAGAACCAAATTCATCTGATCGCGCTGATTCTTGGATGGGTGTATCATTACAGTAAGAAACTTAAAGAAAGACGAGAAATCGACACTGCCCTCCCCCAGCCAGGCAGTTTACGAGAACGTCGGACTACGGAAACTACAATTTCTGCATCCGCAGCATACCAGCCGGAATGGCCCGGGATGAAGGATGTTGAAGCAGTAGTTGTGATGCACAATTTCGATAAATATGAAGTGCGTACCATAAAAAGGAAAGCTTATGATAAAGGAAGCATACATTGTTTCGCGCAGTGGCAGAACTGCATCCTTCACTCCTTGTACCTCAATGGATTACTGCAAGATCCTTTGAAGAGTCATGACATTGCAACCCTGTACAATGGCATCACGGTGCATAACCTTGTGGACGTCATCAAATCCTTCTCGAGGAAGAAGAAGCAAGAGGAAATCCAAAGAAATCTGTTCGCCGATGCTCCAAAGGCGTACATGGTGTACGACATAATGCAACAGTGGGTCATGGAGCATTCAAGCCCTAACATAGAACCACACAATCAAGTAACCGGGCAAATTCTTCGACAGCAGAAATGTAAGAAGAAGACCGGTGAGTCTCGTCGGAAACCGACCTGGCACAATGGCAACAGATTTGCGGTATTGAGCGAGTTGCCTGACTCTACATAAAGGACCATGTTGAAAGTCCATGCGATATGAAAGAGTAGCCGCAGTTCACGAGCTCTCGCTTTGGCCACCGACGATGATTCTATGACTGGGAAGACTTACGAGATAGTGAATTTCTTTAATTGTCCCTGTCCCTCCCCCCCCCGCCTCCCTCCAGGGGGGAGCACTGTCTTTACAAGGTGTACACCATGTACGTGTGAAACAAAGCGTAGAAAGGGTTGTCTTATGAATGTTATTAGTCATGCCAGTCGCATAATTCTATTAGAGTTATATATTATTAAATAATATGCTCGAAAAACTTTACTTTAAGTAAGTTTTTCCAGCAGTTATTATTTTATAATTATACTCTCGTGTAAGAAAGTTGTTTTTCCGGTCGGGCGATGTAGGTTCATACAGTAGGACGAAAAACATTTTTTCTTCAAATCCAAGGTCAAAAAAAAATCCTGGTCACGCCAGCCTCCGAAAACTCGCTGGGGGGGGGGGGGAGTATTGAGGATTTTTTTTTCTCTCCAAATCCAAGGTCTAAAATAAAATCAACATTTCCATCATGTTTTCATGGTTATTTCACATTTTCAAACACCCCCTTTTGACAAAAAAGCGGGGTGATTCCGTGAAAAAAGGGGCTGATTCCGGGGGGAAAGGGGGTGTTTGGGGGTGTTAACACCCCCTTTTGCAAACACCCCCCTGCGTACGCGTATGACTTAGGCTATGCATTTTCATTTTAAAATGTCCAATTTTAACACATTTTTCATTTATAATAGGCTTATGGGTTTTCAGATGGGTCCAATTCGGGAAAAAATAAACATTTCAAGTAAAATTGGCTGTCATAAATACAAGCTCATGTGAAATTCCAAGCAATATATGAAAATACACACCTGTAAAGATATTTTTCATTTACAAATATTTTATTGTTCCTACATGAATCAAACAGTAACGATAGTAATCGTTGTTATATCACCTGATCTTAGTTGTAAGTTATGGATTGAGTTAATATTGTACTACTTGTAACTTACAAAACAATTTTGAAAACTATTATCATCTCGGTCGTAAACTACTGTATAACCTCTTCGTAAAGTCGCACAAGTCATGTCTGTTCTTGTGACTAATGTGTAATTTCCAGAAGAGCTTAGAATTGCTTAGAATTATTCTTGAATGTTTACCGTTAAAATATGCCACGAGCGAACACCTCTCGTTTAAATGATTTACATTTCTGAAAATAGAATTGGATTAAATATCTGTTATAACACATTTTGTGGACGTGTTGAAGAAATATATTAATTTGATTGTCAACGTGAAAGTTGTGGGTAGAGTTGAAATCAGTATTTACATACCTACAAAGAATATTATAAACTATCAACTTTATAAACCTTATTGTTTTGACCAATTGTACATTTGATTGGAATTTGTAAGACATTGCATGTAGAATATGTGAAGAACTAACAATCTGTTGTGTAATAACATGAAATGGAAGCAAGTCTGCATTTGTTAAATGAGGTGAATTTTCAAGATTAGCTTACAATTGTTTTTTCACTGTACTTTTGACAATGAAATTTTCTAATCTTATAATTATTTATCTGGTAAATGTAAAAACTCTTTATTTTTCAAACCGGTTCAAATCAATGAAATATTAGTAATTACCAAAAATATGAATACCAGCAAGTCACGTGGATATGATAACTTAAACACATTTATCCTTAAGAAAATTATTCATTATATTGTAAATCCATTATGCTACATATTCAACTTATCTTTATCTACTGGTTTATTCCCAAAACAATTTGAAATTGCTAAAGTCACACCGATTTTCAAAAAAAGGAGACCCCAAAGAATGTAATAATTATCGTCCCATACCCATCCTTCTCTCTTTTTCTAAAATAATGGAACGAATAGTATACAACCAACTAAACTGTTTTCTGAATAAAAATGATATATTATATCCCAACCAATATGGTTTTCAAAAATACTTTTCTACTGAAACAGCTATACTTGATTTATATGATAGAGTTACACACGCCATATCAAGAAATGAATACGTAATAGGCTTATTTTGCGAAATATCCAAAGCATTCGATACCCTTGACCATAACATATTATGGTATATATTAAACCATTACGGTTTCCGGGGTACCTCATTGGCATGGTTCGGCAGTTATTTTGCCAATAGAAAACAATACGTTGAACTTCAAATGAGTAAATCGCAAATGCTGAACCTGCGGAATATTGTACCCCGGGGATTTATCCTGGTACCATTACTTGTCCTTATCTATATAAATGATGTAATTAATGCTTCTGATAAATTTAAATTCATATTGTTTGCTGACGATACAAATGCCCTGTGTTCCCATATTGACTTACAATACTTAGTAAATACTGTAAATAATGAACTCCCCAAACTTTCTCAATTGTCCAATACAAACAAGTTGTCTTTCAATTTGTCAAAAACTAACTTTATTGTATTTAAAACAAAAAATAAATTATCGATGATAATATTTGTAAATAGTATATTGATAACCACCAGTTGGAACGAAAAGCTACCAACAGGTTTCTAGGTATTGATATTCATAGTAATTTAAAATGGGATACCCACTTTAACAATGTTATTTCTTCTGTAGCTAAGACAATCGGTATATAAAGTTATACAGTTTGTACCAAACCATATTCTGATTTTATTATACAACTCGTTAATATTATCCCGTTTATTATATTGTAGCACAGCTTGGGGGAGAAGTAGTAAACGTAACATTGATTCAATCTTGCTCTTGCAAAAAAAGGCTGTTAGAATTTGTTCTGGATCCCGTTTTCTGTCTAACGCAGACCCACTGTTTAATAAATTGAGACTCTTAAAAATAACAGATATAACTCTTATGCAAACAGCAATATTTATGTACAAGCTATCCAAGGATCAAGTACCACCATATTTATCAACTATTTTTCACAAAAAAAATAAAGCATTCATCTTTATAACACTTGTAACTCTGAAAATTTCCATTTAATTAATCCGAGAACAATCATAACTCAAAGATCAATAAGACACACTGGTCCAGACATTTGGCATTCCTTACCTGTTGAAATAAAAAAATCGTACTTTTATATCTTCCTTTAAAATTGCTCTTAAAAAAATCTCCTGACCCATTACAATAGGCAATCAACATAAAATAGATAAAACTCCTCGTAAATGTTCTTTTTTCTTTTTACTCTCGGGGCTGGTGAGGTGGGGGGGGGGTCGATAACTTGAATTGGAGGTGGGTGGTTGGTTAGAGAGGGATAGGGTCGACTGAGGTATATCAACTTATCAAACAATCATCACCAACTATGTTCATTTCGGGGTTGTCACATTTTCAAACTTCATACTTTGCAGCTACCCCCATTTCCAATATTATTATGATTGATTATTGTATTAGTGTATCCTGTATATACTTCAATGACAATATCTTATAACCTATTGTATTATTATTAAATGTATATTGCATATTTGTTTGTATTATACTGTGTGTTTTTTTTTGATATATGGAAATAAATTCAATTTAATTCAATTCAGTTCAAATTCGTGAACATCACTCTAAATGTTTTACATTTATAAAAAGTAAATTCAATGAATTGTGATTTCACACATTGTCGATGTACTGATGTAATATAATAATTGGATTTTTAACATATGGGTTGAGTTGAAATTATTGTTGTTTTGACTAACAAACAGTATTACACACTAGATAATTATTAAGAGCTTTGTAAACTATGACCTATTTGTAAAAAAAAAAAGTCGCACAAATCATGCATTCTTCACATGTTCTGACAAATCAAACATTTCAAAGTTTCACTATCATAGACACTTTAATAGTGAAAGTTGAAAGTGTACTATTTAATAATGTATGACAATACATGTATATGAAAAATATTTATACGATCAGCAATCTGTCATGTACTAAGAAAGTAAATAATATTGTGATTGGATATGTTTGGATTGCCATAAAATGAAAGCAAATCTGCTTTACTTAAATAATGTGAATTTTCTAGAATACCTTGAAATTGTTGCACGGTACTTTTGACGTTACTTTGTGTCAACATATCACCCATTTAATTTGTTTTTCATTTCTAAAAATTAAATTCGATAAATATTTTTAACATCACATTTTGTCGATGTGCCGATGAAATGCTGCACAATTGGATTCTAAACGCTCAACTTGTGGGTTGAGTGGAAATTATTACTGTACATAATTACAAACAATTTATAATTGTCAACAAGTTTATAAACGTGACTGTTTGAACAAATCGTACGGTTTTAATTTGTGTGTGTATGATTTTGCATGAAGAATAACTATATAAAAACAGTTCGTCATGTACTAATAAAGTAAATATAATTATATAGATATGATTGACTTACTTTAAAATGAAAACGAGCCTGTATTTGCGAAATAAATGTGAATTATCTAAGAAAGTTTTATTATTATTCTTCCACGGTACATATACCTTCAAAATCATGCCAACAATATCAACTGGGTTTATGTTTTACATTTCGTTGGCCAAATCCTCAAGAGCATTTTTAAACTGACAAGTAAAAAAGTCATCTCCTTTTGGTCGTTTCACTACCACCCCCGTTTTTCTTCATACCCCGTCCAACAGGGGGTACAGGGCACAACAGACTGAAAGCTAACCTTTTCAAGATGCTTAATATACCGGGCGAGTTGGCTCAGTGGTAGAGCTTCCGCTTCTGGTCCGGAAGGTCGCGGGTTCGAGCCTCGGCCGGGTCATACCAAAGACTTTTAAAAATGGCACCTTCTGCTTTCTAGCCAGGCGCTCGGCATTATAGAACAGAAAAGGGTAATAATAACATTTATGCTATGCAGGGCCCGCTGGTAGAGCAGTCTTGTGACTGAAGTGGCTGACCTGGGGTAAATAAGCACGTTATTTATTATTATTATTATTATTATTATTATATATATATTTTATTATTATTATTATTATTATTATTATTTATTATTATTATTATTATATAGAAAGCACAGCTACGTGCAATTGCAGCATGGAAGAAGAGACTATACCAACAGTAAACTTCAGGACTGTCCACTTTACTAAGAAGACTGTGGGAAATTTTGGCTCCAAACCACCCCAACCCACGATAAGCTTTTTGGTGACGTTGCACAGCTTAAAGCTTGAGTTATTGATTTGCACATCAAAGAACATCTATATGAATGAAATCAGCTGAAATCATATCCAATGTGAAGATTGATATAAATAAACACCTCTCATAGAGACTTGGGGTAAAATATTGAGTTTTGGTGAAAATCTGGACGGTTAAACTTCATCCTTTTTCAAATGACTTACAAGCCTTTTAAACAAAATGTGCGACGTCAAACGTGCACGTGCCGTTCCAAAATGGTCCGATCAGCCGTTAGCCGAAGGTCGCGCAGGGGATAGCCGTTAACCAATTAGAGGGCTGCGCTGGTCTTGCTACGGTGCACAGTAACCGCGATTCGCAGTTTGAGCAAAATTGAAACTCACAGACAGAACAACATTCTGGTATCATGTCGTTATTAGTTTTTCTCATAAAACAACAAGTTCATGACGTATGGATCTCAGACTTTCAACACGCCATTTGTAAGTACTAAACTACCATTTGTTATTGATAATGAAGGGATGTAATGGACTTGCACATCCCTGACACAATCTGTAAGGCTACTGTACATTTCGTCCAGGAGTGTGGTTTTGTATATGGTGTATATGTGTTGTATTAGTTGATACCGTTTTAGATTGTCCTGTTATCATTAATATTATTCCAATCCAGTCATATGAGCAACCGAAAGAAGAAGAAGAGTCATTGATTGCTGCAAACTCATTGTTTTATTTCATAGAACTTTTTATTTCCATCAAAATGTACATAAACAAAATAAAATACAATACACAAAACATGTTTTTGGGGGTGATGATAGTACCACGGCATTACTTAATATTTTCTTATACTGTGTACGTAAACATGCATAAACAAAATACAAAATACAGAATACAAGAAACAAACATTTTTTTAACGTAACCATGGCATTTCTTTACTATTTTGAATTGTACACACAAAAATACAAAAAAAAAATGTATTTTTTCTATTTTAGGATTGTATTGTATTTATTCAAGGACAACAAACTCAAGATGTAAACTATGATATACAAATAGACGGTCTTCCACTCCTGCAAAACAATCTACAAAATGTTTTATTGTAATTATAGATTTTAACTTAATCTTGAATGAACATATATTCGCAACATTCACTTCTCAGTCTCAAGAAACATTGGGGATTGATATTATATATACTTAAAACATCTGCTAACTTTGTGTAATGGAATGATATTACTCAATATTATGTACTGCTGTATGGTAAGTGGGAATTTCTTCCTTAACCAAAATAGACTCATTATTACTTCTTCAAAAACGAGCCCTACGCGTAATATCTCATTCGAATTATCTATGTAATACAGAGCCCTTATTTCACCGTTTCCAGACATTAAGAATAATGATTATACATATATATATATATATTTCAAACCGGAATATTGTGTACTTTTCATTAACTCTCCTTGATATTTCACAGTACTTGAAGATGAAAAAAAAAGAAGATGATACTGACGAAATCAATGGTGATCCGCGATTGTTACACGTCGCGGATAACCAGCTGAATTGAACAATTGCTATGAGGGTTTTACCCCAATAAATATGTATATGGACGAGTACTGTTGATACACAGCTGACATGAAAAGGTGACGACCTTCAGGCACAACCATAAATGGTCTTTGTTGCCACGCATCATCAACCTCATTTGCATAATACGTCAATATCATCACAAAGAGCCAGCCAATGTGAGTATGCTGGGTTTTTCCAAAATAGATGTCTAAAAATGCTTTGTGATTATTGTAGATCATAATATAGAACGCATGTACATTATTGTCACTATACTGTATACGGCACTAAGGGATGTCAATACACCTTATGGCAGCCGGTATGGAAGACACACCCAATGATGATTCTAGTGATGGCAGTGTGGTGGACGTTGCATTGATCTCTTTTGATGCAGATACTGGACCCAAGGAATGGCCCGAAGACAGGAGGAACAAATATTGCCGATGGTTTTGGGAATCCAAACATACGAATGATCTTGTAAAACTACTAAATGACTACAACACCAAACACAAACCAGACGATCAACAGTCTACTGTTCGCAAAATACGAATAGAGGGAATATATAAACCGATGATCTATGCAATTGTTCTACTTGACGAAAAACTGCTAGATAACCCTTGGAGGCTGTGCAAAGTAGGTTTTACCTATTCTTATACTTCAGAAGATGGATACAACGAACGAGTAGAACGCCTTCAGAGGAAAATATCTGACAAGTACCGTAAAAAACATGGACGAAGCGCAGCAACATACCCGCTTTTCTTGTTACCTATCGACGCCACAGACACTAGACCCCACCCTGTAGTAGAAGCTAAAATCAGGGGGTTGGTGGGATTACCCATAAATACACAATTGGCTGGTGAACTGGGATTGGTGTGCAAAACAGAATGGGTTATTACAACGACAGCATTTACAGACAACTTCGAACTAGCACAACAAAAATTTGACGTTAATAGTACAAAGTTATTTGAAAAATACAGCTTTATTAAAGTTAATGCGTATCTCATGCGTTTGAGAAGAAGAAATTCTCTCCAATATCTACAACGTGTTTTTCAGGCCCAGCTTCCTGATTGGCTTTGTCTCCGACGTTACAGAGTGAAGGGAAAATGGATACTGGAGGTGCAGAAAAAAAAACCTAGAAAGTCCACAAAAATCTCTACAAAAGAGGAAGCCAAAAATGTGACGAAGTAAAGTAACTGACACTGGCTAAACCAATATATGCAGTTTTCTAAAGATGATAGTCGAAAATGGTTACTGACATAGCAGCCATACCTTTTTTTTTTGCTGGAATAACCCCGAAAAGCAACTGAAGACTTTTCAGTGAAGTACTCAAAGAAACGCCTCCTTGTTGAACGCATGCAACACATTTCGCGGAGAGCAAACAATTCCTTGGAGCTGGGACAAAAAAAAATATTAGCTAATGTGGAGTTCTGTTAACCCTGACTGCAAACCTTTCTCTACAATTACTTCTTCACCACGAGATCGTACTGATTTCTTCATCATTTCACGCAATACACACTGCAACGTACGCTCATAATGCAAATTTTTTCTTGATTTGGATATGAAGACTAGTATATAGGTCACACGGGCAGGATTGAAGGCGGGAATCAACAGCACAAGGCGTGATAAAATTTCCAAGCTAGTTAACAGCTAATCCGTTGGATACTACCATCCCGATGTCACAGATTCGACATTATCAAACTCACGTCTTTCAAACATCGCCGACAACTGCCTGCCAATTGGAGAAAGTTCAAAAATTTGTGAGTATATTCAAATATCTTACCGAATGCAATTGCTCTTTTCTCCATGCTGACATGATGACAACGACAATGATGCTTACAATAATAACAACGTATTAATGATGAAAATTTGTAAATGTATGTAACAAGCATGCTCCATTGACATCTAGGAGATTAAAGCACAGATGTTGTCCTTGGATCACTGCTGACATTGTGAAATCAATTTAACAAAGAGATTATTTAAAGGAAAAAAGTAAAGATCAACCCAATTTGCTTGAAGATTATAGAAAAGTTAGAAATTTGATTACTAAGCTTAGACGTAAAAATAAAAGAGAGTATATGAAAAATGTTTAAATGTATGTAAAGATGACAGTAAAAAGATATGGCGTGAATTAAATAAAATGTCCGGAAGATTACGACGTGATGATAACATTCCCGTAGATATGAATGGTGATGTGTTAAATGAATTTTTTGTCAATGTTGGTAAAAGTGTATCTATTAATTCTCAAAGTACTCCTTTTTATTGGAATTATCCGGACTGTATATATACATTCAATTTTGAAAATATATCCGAAAACAAAGTTTTAGATTTCTTATCGCATTTTGGTTATAATGAAAGTAATGTTGATGTATTAGGTATTGATTCGAAACTTTTTAAGAATTGGTGCCCCAGTACTATCGAAATCACTTTGTAATTTATACAATAAGCATAGTTCCTGTAGATTGGAAATTAGCAAAGACAACACCTATATATAAAGGCAAAGGTAGTAAGAGTGACCCTACAAATTATAGACCTATTTCTGCCATGTGTCATGTTTCTAAATTGTTTGAAAAGGAAATAAAAAACCAGTTGTTAAATTATCTCCTTAAGAATGACCTTATTAATATTGATCAATCAGCATATTTACCGAACCATTCTACTACTACATGCTTACATCGTGCAGTCGATGATTGATTAAAAGCTTTTAATGAACATGAACTTGTAGCTGCCTGTTTTCTTGATATATCTAAATGTTTTGATTCAATTGATCACAAATTATTACTCATGAAATTACAAGGATATGGAATTAGAGATTTAGAATTGCTTTGGTTTTCTAATTACTTATCACAAAGATCCCAGAAGGTTTTTTGTCATGGTGAATTATCCAGTTCAAAGAATATTATCACAGGGGTGCCCCAAGGAAGTGTTCTGGGACCAATTTTGTTTTTGTTATTTATAAATGATATTTCTGATTCTTTGGAATCATGTTCTTGTAATATATTCGCCGATGATGTTGTTATTTACTATGCACACAAAGATATAAATACTATTACAACCGTACTTCACAATGATTTAGATTTATTGTCTAATTGGTATACAAGTAACAAGTTGCGTATTAATATTGAAAAAACAAAGGTAATGTTACTTAGTGCTACTTCCACTCATGATTTAAATAGTTGACCATGTTCGATATTTAGGTGTTGATATTGATAATCATCTTACTTGGAATGTTCATGTTCAGAATCTTACCAAATCTGTTGCTAAAAAGGTTTTCTCTCTACGCAAAATGAGTCAATATCTCGATTTCAATTCTTTAAACCTTATTTATATAACTATTATTCAGCCTTGTTTTGATTATTCCTGTTCAGTATGGGGGAATTGTTCTACAAGAAACAAAGAAGTCTTAATGCGTTTACAAAAGAGAGCAGCACGTATCGTTACTTGTAATTATGACTATGGACATTCTAATGGTTTTGATATATTTCGATCTTTAAAATGGAAAACAGTCGAAGAACGAAGGGATTACTTTCTTGCAACAATTATGTTCAAATGTATACATGGTCTAGCAACTATTCGTCTGTGCAATAGTATTGACATGCTTTTTGAAAGACATGGATTTAATACCAGAGCAGCTGATACTTTAAATGTTATAATACCAAAACCCAATTTAGAATCCTTTAACCATAGTTTGAGATATGCAGGAGGTAAAAGATGGAATGCATTACCAAATGTAATGCAAAACTCCAGTTCTCTTTATTCTTTCAAAGGCATGTATAAGAAAATGTTCTTTTAATTCAGTCTCATGTTAATGTACAACCAGAAAGCAATCAATAATGCGTCTCTCAGCAACAAAATTCTTTCGTCGCCACTTTTATTGTTCCTTTTTAAATTCAAGAACGCCTTGCAGGCTTATGGGCGTGTGACATTTTGTGCTATTGTGTGTGCCGAGTTCAGTGCGGGATTTTTGCTTGTAGTTTTCCCTTCCCTTTGTTCTGGGGTGACTGCACTGTCTGTATGTTTTGATTGAATGTTTATAGTTGTTATATGCACTTTTGATTGTATGATTTGGCTTGCGTGAGATATGTTGTGTTTCGATAAGCCTGCAAGTCGTGTATATGTCTTTCATTTCTCTGTTTTTAAATGTGTAAATATTAATAATAATTTTACTTTGATATTGATTAATAAACTTTGCTGGCAAAGCGTATTGATATTATTGATTGTTTTTAACTGGTTCTTTGACAATTGTATTCTTTTATATTTATATTTTTACACAGGACCTTGATGGAAAACAGTTTATACTGATCTTGTCATCCTGTTTAAATATGTTTGAATAAATAAATAAATAAATTTTTAAAAGGGTTTTTTTGATAAAAACCCTTAATAATACGTACCATTTTCCGCCAAAATTACCCTTAAAAGGGGTCGGGTTTTTTGACTTCAGCGGCACACCCCCGTCAGAACCAAATCTGAGTACCCCCCCCCCCCGGGTGGGGAATGGTAGGTATGGCTGGCAGAGTCCGACGGGGCTTTCTTGATAGGATATCTTTCTCTGTTCTGATGCAGGTTTCAGAGAGTTGGTTGCATTTATCCTGTTCTGCAAGCTCCTTATTTTCATCTTGTAATGGGATTAAACGGTCTGCCACTTTGACTGTATACTGTTCTCTGAGTAATGATTTCTTGCAACGTTTGTGGAAGTTCAAGGGGCGGTATTTACTTTTGAGTCTCTTAGGAGTATGCAAGCTGAGTTGTACTCCGGCCGACACTATATGATCTGAATCAACAGTTGAGAAAGTATTGCATGATTCAGCGTTGTGGACTGAGTTGCGCCACTTCTTTCTGATACACACCAATCTGCTTGATTAAATCTATATTTTCCTTCATACTGTTCGCTTCATTCAAGTCATCTTTGTTGGGCTATTCTAATTCAAATTATGGATTACTTTAAATCGAATTGTTCTGATATTCCTACACATTTCCAATGTGAAAACGTGATCTTCTGTATTTAAATTCATATAATTCTGAAAATTCAGAACTTTACTGTTGAGATGCAAAAGCTTGATTTCATTAGTATGCAATCAAGGCGAAATATCGCAGATTAAAAACTAATCCTCACACGGCACAATAGGTCACTTCGTTTGTATTCGTTAGCCTTTCGTTTAACTGACGCTATGTTTGGTTGTGTGCGTTGAGCATACGTTATAGCAACGCATCAGATGGGGTGTACGTGTTATGGACGAATGGTGGACGATTAGGAAACGATTACCCAACGTGCGGGACGTTCAAACAACGAATACTCAACGTTTACATGGCGTACCGGTCAGCACGTTGCTGCACGCTCAAAATTTCGAACATGTCCAAAATAAAAAAAAATTGGCACCATCGCTCTTCAACGAACCCCGACGACCCTCGGACGAACAGCTAACGAATAAAACGCATGTCAAACGTGTTACCAACGACTGACAACGTGCACGAACGTTCACATGAATTTTTGAACACGTTGGGCACACGTTGGCTTTAAACGTTATAGTGTGACAGGGCCTTAAAGCTTACTGTCTGTACTGGGCTACTTGGCTCCATCAAAATACTGGGGTGACCGCACGATCGCGACGAAAATCGGCACGCACGTCGACCGCCAGGTACTCTACAAAATTGTTTTATTAATTATGCTAATTCATGCGTGATGTGTGTCTTTTTGCTCTAAACCACTGAATAAAGATCCAAATGTGCTAATGTTTGGTCTAGATACTCTTTGTATTGTCAGGAGCGTCACTAGACCATTTTGAATAGGAGGTGTAAATGGTAAAAATTTGTCGATTCGCAAAAATGAAAATGCTAACTGTAACGGTTGTTCGAAGGGTGTAAACGGAGGCATCCATTGTTTTCAGGAGTGGGGCGATTCCACCCTACTGAATGTTTTGATCGTATTCTACCTATGTAAATCAAAGTACCCACTGCTTTAATGCGTATGTTAAAATTTTATATTTTGATCTCCATTTGAAAAACACATAAATCTTGCATTTTGCTGGTATGCAAGAAGGTGTGGTGATTGCTGATTCTTGATTGGTGATAAATTGGGGAGGATCTGGGAGGGCTCCCCTCCCCAGGGTGAGAAAATTTGACATTCTCGCCTTGAAAATGTGTGTTTTCAGCAACCATTTTTGATGAAGGAATGCATAATTGACACTTTTTAAACATTGTTTATAGGTTGATAGGTTGTGGCGATTGATTTATTGATCATTTGGGGAGGGTCTGGGAGGGGGCTCCCCTCCCATGGTGAGAAAAAATTGAGATTTTCCACGTTGAAAACGTGTTTTTTTAGCAACTATTTTTGATTAAGGAATGCATAATTGACCTCTGTGTTTGTTGTGGAAAAGGTGTGGCAATTGTTGATTGGCTATTAAGTTGGGGAGGATCTGACAGGAGGATCCCCTCCCAGGGTGAGAAAATTTGACATTTTTCGTCTTGAAAATGTGTGTTTTCAGCAACCATTTTTGATTAAGGAATGCATAATTGACCTCTTTGTTTGTTGCGGAAAGGGTGTGGCAATTGTGTGACAAAAGGATTAGATTATATACCCCATTTGATCAAATTTTTTACAGTTTCCGCACAACATCCCTTTACAATTGAATACAGTGCGTGTATAGTATATTTTTTTCTGTTCATTCCTCGATGTCTTGAGTGTTTGCGGAATTTTGAGGAATAATGATTCCGTATACAAAATTTATTGCTTGTGGGTAATGGCGATTATGTTTTTAGTGTTATCAGCAAAACATGAATTGCACATTTGTGGCTTTGTCCATCGCCTCTAGCGCTTTTCTGAATAGCGATGACGATCACCGGATCAAAGAGATTAAGGCTACGGTCACAAATAAAGCGACAACCGCCAGATTTACAACCTGCTCGGTCGCTGCTGGAATTTAGGCATCGCCCAGCGATTCTTGGAGCATGTTGAACGGGCTGTAAAGCCCTAGCGATGCTCGGGCGGCGCCCTGTCGATTCCTGTCGGCCACCGATCGATTTCAGGTAAAACATTGGCAAAATCGAGGGAGCTTCTCCGCGTGGCGACCGGGCAGTAACCGACTGATGACTAACCGTTTCCCGGACGGTCTCCTACCGGTCATCGGGCGATTTGGCGGCAACAGGGTGGCGACCGGGTGGCGACCCCTCGGTAGCCTTTGATCTAGCGGCTTCGACTTTTGACCTAAATCATTCGACGGCGACCCCTCGATTAGGTCGGTGCCAGCGCCACCCGAGCAGGCTATAAATCGGGCGGTCGCCGCTTTCATATTTGACCATAGCATAGGATGGACGGGGCTCATTAATAGCATACCCATGAACATGTTTTATAATCAATTGATAATTAGATATATATATATATATATATTTTTTTTGGGCTGCAGTTGGTGTATACAGAGAAGGTCAGCAGGTCGAGTGGGATGTGGGATCCTTTCGAAGATTGATTGCTGATTTAGAGAGAGCATGGACAGCCAAAAAGGAATGCGCAATTTATTGTCCCGTGTTAGTAATCAGGTAACTTTTGTTCTATCTTAAAGTATACTTAATGTTTTTGGAAGGAACGAAAAGTTGAAAAAAAAACATGCCAGTGATTTTCTTTTTTAGTTCATGCACATTTTACGTACCCTCCCCAATCAAAAGTATTGCAACATACAATATAACGCATGCATTTTGAGTTGAAGGGGTCTTTCCATAATGATACCTAACGAAGTAGATTATCGGAAAACGACAAATTATTTGAAAAGAAATCAATGAATATTCTTTCCCCTTTCTTCTCCAAGGCGGAGAGGTTATTAAATGCAGGTACACCCACGGCAGAGGGGCTGGAACATGAAATGTATAATTTTCTTTTCAAATAATTTGTTTTCCGATAATCTACTTCGTTAGGACATCATTGTAGAAAGACCCCTTCAACTCAAAATGCATGCGTTATAGTGTATGTTGCAATACTTTTGAGTAGGGAGGGTAGAACCGACTACGAGACTACATGCTGATAAGTTCATTGTGGTAATTCTGTTTTTAAAGACAATAGTATCAATATAAAACTGGTGTCATAAATGGATTCCCCGTCATGGAACACCTTTGAAAACTTGTATTATCCATGTTTTCAATAAAACAACTTGTACTTAACAACTTTTTTCAGGTCATGTACAATGTGCATGACCTGTACATTGTACATGGCATATGTACCATCTACTAATTTCAATATGAAAATTATCTCATAATGCTAATTATACTAAACACAACAAAAAAAGTAACTACCCCCTTTTTCAAAATACTATAACTTTAAAAAAGAATGGTGTTCAGCACAATTATTTGGCAAGGAGGTTTCTGCACTAATT
>JZLH01S0137757.1:106464-119757 GCA_001188425.1 Eucidaris tribuloides
GACTTAGCAAGAAGTCAAGAACCATAAGGCAAAATAACGAAAATCTTTAAAACTTTGGATACTCTCCAAAAGTCTACATGCCAAATTGACTGTATGTAGACTAGAGATGATCTGACAGGGGAAAAAAATAAATATCAACCAGGTCAATTTCAAGTCATAGCAGGATTCCTTAAAAATTGGTAGATTTCACCAGGATTTATTTTTATTGATATCTTGGAGGTCATGATTTATTGAGCTTCTGGATGCTAGTAGGCATAATGACCCAGCAAACTCTGACATTTCTGAAGATCTTGAGTTGAAAGAAACGAGAAACGCAACCTGTTGCTGGATGTCAAACTGTCGAATAGACCTACAGGATTAAATTCAATATCAAAGTTATATTTCATCTCAGAGAACAAATGTGTTATTATGCAAAGTTGTATTCTGTTGTATGACTCCTTGAAATAAGTATGATGTAAAAACAAACTTCTGTGTGTCCATATCAAAGAAGAATTTTGACTTATTAACTGAAGTTACAGAAAATGACTAATTTATTGACATATTTATGGATCACACAAGTTCACTCCCTAGTTCTTATAATCTTATCCCCTTGTCTCCCCATCCTGCTCCCTACATCACATGTTTCTTACACAGTTATACATGTAGCTGCAAGTTATTTGGGTCCTCCGCCTGATATTTTCAGTTGTTAGCAATTTCTCGAAAATAAAAGCATTTCATTGCATCAAATGTATTTTGTTTAACCATATAAGCTGTTATTTTCGCGAGGGTTTTATTTTCACGAATTTCACAAGCCAGACCCTTGCGAAAATGTCCACTTCAATTCATGTCTATTTATAGTAATAAGAACACCAGAAGAACGTGAAATTAACCACTCGCGAATTACCGCACCTAGTCCATAAACGCAAAAGTAACTTTACGCGAAAATAATGGCTTATACAGTATGCCAAGACTACAATATAGCAAAGGCTACATATAACATAACATTAGAAAAGAGAAATAAACCTAGATGTCTTTCCAAATTACAAACCAGATAGTTTGAAGAGCAAAGCAAAAGCACTGCATTCTTCAATATAATTCTAAATATTTCAAAGAATAAGCTGTACTTGTGAAATGTAAGATGTTGGGAACAGGTTATCTGGACACCATGTATGTACCTTGTAGGAATTATCTGTTTTACTGAAGTTCACATGATTGCTATTCCAGCAACCCCTGGATCGACACTACACTATGCAGCCTTTTCTTGGTATCTCAATGTTTGCTCCTATTGTTTAACATGATGATCACGTAAGCAAACAATCAACAAATCTGTCTTCAGTTTGCTGAGATCATCATATGAATCCATTACTATTATCATGTCAGTAAGATAAACCCCACAGGTATTATACACCCTTATCAGACCTTTGTCCTCACACTAAATCAACAAAGTGATTAAGAAACCGACTTTTACATTTTTAAATCACTTTGGGGTTATAACTGTGCTCTGTTATTTCTTTAAGTAGCATGATCCCATTGTTGTGTGGGTAGATGTTAGAGTAACCTGATCAAGTGCAAAACACAGTTGCATCAGCAATAAGTTAAAGGTTGGGGTAATTTTGAAACTTATCTATCACATTTCTATATTTTGTCAAATCCACAACCAAAGTTGACAAAACAAGTATTGCAGTCAAATTCACAGTTTTATGCGATTTTTGTTTTTATTTCCTACCATATTAGCATTTTGCCAAGGAAGAGAAATATTTTACGGCAGTTTCGTTCTTACATATTTTCATGCATCATCATGCAAACACAATCATAGCTGTCACTGATCATTAAATCACTGGAAAAGGTGTCAGGCGTGCTTAGGTGGCATGTTCCCTCTATCCATATTATAGGCCTACCGGTTTGTAAAGAGAACAGCAAGTGTCTGGAATTAAGAATAAATGAAATGCATTTCTGAAATGTATTTTTGCAAGAAAACAAATAGCAAGAACTCATGAATTTAACCAAGAAATTCTAGGTTAACACACCAAATGTTTGAGGAGGTGGTATTATGGGGAAAGGAGGAGTGAGAAGTGTTTGTATGAGCAACTTATTTGAAACCCGGGGGGGCACTTGACTTACAAAGTGATACCTATGTGCCACACCGAAGTTGAAAATCGGGGGCTCTGGAACTGGCTTGAGCTAAAAATGGGGGTCTCCGGAACTGGAGATAAGACCTTAGAAGACCTCAAAAATGCTATTCTTCGGAGCTGCGCCGCAGCAAATGCAAAGGCTGAAAGTGCAATGCTCTGGTTCGGAAGCGGCCGAGCAAAAAAATCAGTGGCGAAACGGCAAATTTGGGGGTCTCTGGAACTGAAAAAAACCCCAAATTTTCTTTGGCTTCTGAAATTGTGATGGGGCATATGCAAACAGGCAGCCTTGGTGGGGGTTAGGGCAGAAGGAGTAAGAGAGGCCAGACTTCTATTTTCTTATAATTTCTTGCTTGTAAAGACATTTTCAAAACAGTTTGTGAACACATATTTGTACTTCAATGACACAATAAATACATCATCTGGTCACATTTTACTACTCTGTGTAATGTCTGCACATCCATCCATCCATTTGTCATAAAAAATGACCCCTTTTCCAAACAAAGTTTTACAGGTTTTTTACAATCATGCATGCATTTTCTCATGGAAAATATTACCCCATTTTTCTGATTTTCGCTAATTTTGACACGCAGTATGAACATATCGTTGCCCAGAAAGAAGGACCTGTTTTGTTTTATGAGTTTCATATATGATCATGATATCTACCTCAAAATACAAGTGCCCCCCCCCCTCAACAATCAAGCTAGACAGACAGATAAATAGAAAGAGGGTGTCCACACTAGTACACTACCCATCATACATCATGCTGGTGATGAGATATCAAGGGCAGAAAAAGTCAAAACACAGTAAATTATTATTTCGTCCTTAGCTTGACACGATGACCTTCGCCCTAGATCTAGGTGATGCTTGAGATGAATTTCAGTTTAGTCATATCAATTAACCTCTCGTAATAGTGTCAGGAAAGTTCATGGTGTAGCCGTAGTAAAACTTTATGATGTCTAGGTTTGGAATGAAATCATATTTGTACAACTGTTAAATCATTATGGACTATTGTAGATTACTGCTAGTTTGCTACATCATTTTTTGTTTGCACAACAAATAGAACTTGAGCTTTGTCAAATATGATGAATTATATAGATCACAACAACATAGAGTAGATTACCAGTAATGTAACCCTGGGTGATCTTTTTGTGTACTGTTGTGTTGTGATAACTTTTAAAATGGGAACTAGCAAAGGTCAACATATTTTGCATGTAATCTTGTGTCTGTTATTTCCTCACCTCCAAATCATAACATTCCCCCCCCCCAAAAAAAAATGAGACCATCAAGCAAGTAAACTAAACTAATTTAATTAATAATGAAGACTGTGCAATAAAACATAAATCTTCACCTCTCACTTGTTGTTTCAGGTGGTATGGTCAGTGTTAATGAAAAAAGTGCCAACTTTACCCACACCCCAAACTCTTCAAATCATATGAAACGTTTGGCAAAAAACATTTACTGTTCATATAAGAACAGAAAACATCTACAAATAGAAAATTCTGCAATGTGAAATTGTTTGTAACACCATTTCAAGATCTCCTTTTATCATCTCATATATTCAAGACACAAGACACTCGCGGAAAACTTTGTGCACCACACAATTCACAAAACAAACACAAAACTAATAATTAACAAATGAATTAATCACTACTGGAGTAAAATACTATTTTACTCTACAATGTACTATTAAAATGGCATTCACAAACCCTTCTTTCTGGGTTTCTCATGATGTAAAATGGACAGATTTTTTAGTCCTATTGCAAACTCATCACTTCTAGCAAACTTTTTCTGATTGCAAATGGTTCCAAACCATTTTGCTTTTTTTTCTGTAGGAGGGTGTCTTAATATTATATTTGCTCTCAACAACACCGCCATTTTGCATCAAATCCCATGATCACCTATTTCCGGTATTTGTTTTCGTGTTTTGCTTCAGCTGCTTCTACCTTCTAAACAAATGTAATCTATTCAAATCATTCCAGGATCCATTTAGAATATGGACCTATTCACTGAGTGAAAACAGTGTTGTTGCACATATGCATACTCAAAGAGTCAACATGCAACATGAATCACAAAATTATTATTTTTCTCTCCCTCCTGGGGGTACTATGCAAATGACTAACTGACAATATTGTACATATTTTGCAATAACATACCTACATTGACATGTTTGTTTACTTTTTCCAAAATTGATTCAACAATAAAAATCTGCATTTTGTTTGACCTTTTGTGTATACATACCTGGGCTGCCTGTTTGCCTATGAAGAGGCAATCTGTTTGTGTAGCAAAATAGAAGTCACACATCAAGGGCCTGTAATCCACATGGCAGACTAAACATATTGGTAGCCAGCGACAAAAGGTGCATTTGACAGATATGTGGGGAAAATCTTTCGCAGTCCTACCAATTCACGCTCTCCTACCAATGTACATTGGAGTGGGCGAGAGACAAAGCCCATTTTTAGGAGAAAAACAACTTGTTTCAGGCTAGGCTAGGCTTCATGGTCAGTGAGTGATGTTGTTGTTGTGCGTGTTGTGTGTGGGTTGAACCATTGTGTATGTGGGGTGTGCACTGGTACCGGAGTGTGCCCAACGCACCTTTCACTGAACAAAACAACCTTGATTTACATGTATGTGGCCGTAAATGTGACAGAGAAACATGTCCATGCCCTATTAGGAGTCAAATATTGTTAGACAATCTCTCAGAGTATCAGAAGAGGTCACAAACAACAAGTTACTCTATACCTCAACAACTTGTTTACGTGAACCATGGACCGCCCTACACTTGAAGCATTCTTACTCCAATTCGTCAATTCCAAAGTGATACATCTCTAAAATTGACCTACATTTCAGATCTCACAAAAAACCTGGAAAAACAATCAATCGAAAACAGCTTGCATGTATTATCTAAAGAAATACACGTAAATGGGTGAGGAGAGAACAATAATAATGAATTTTTCTAGGCAAGGCCACCTAACTTCAGGGTATGCATACCTTCACTTGCTAAAAGAGGAAAGGTGAAGAAATTTCACACGCTGTTAACCCGTTGAAGACTAACACAAGATAAATCGTCATGAGTTCTATACTAAAAGACATCAGTATTGCTAGAAAATCAATGTTAGACTTTCACCTAACTAGGATACCAATTCACAAATTTAGTCTATAAAAGCAGACACAATTATCTTTATCAATTTATCAGTCTATCTATCTATCTATCTATCTATCTATCTAGTTTTCTCCTTTTTTCTCTAGCTATGTACATGCTAGTTAATTTCACTCATAACTAAATTTACTGATCAAGTACCATTCATTTTAGTGTCTGTAATTGTGCATATGTATGACGTCAAAAAGCTGTGTACATGTAAGTTGTCTGATATTGTGCGACAGTCTAACACTAATAAGGAGTTCTATTCATAACTCGACAGAACGTCATGCATACAGGCCTAATCTCATACAGAATAAAACCACCATGGTGTGGTTGACATACTTCAGAAAACCAGGCAGCAAAATAAGACAGAATTAGAATCACTAAAATTACATCAATTTACAATCAGAATCAGCATTTGCAAATATGTCATTAATAATTACAAAGGAAACACAGTCTACTTTGAATCGGAACTTACGTCATCATGTGTGTCAAAACATCCGTAGCTAAACTGATGCTGTTATGCATTACCCATGGTACATTTTGTCTTCATTTGCATATAAATTAGTCGCCACTGTAACCATAAGTGTCATGATCACAACCTGGACAGTGTTTGTGATCATTACAGTTGAAATGGCAGCAGTATCCTGGAAAATCTGTTTGTTTTCTTTTCTTGACTTGTTTGGGGGAAGGGAGGTCAGTATTGTATTTGTGTATATCCCTCATGATTTTCCTGTAACCATGCTGTAACTGTGCATTTCTAAGGGGTGGGGCAAATAAACAATGAGTTTACACCAATGTAACTTCTGAAGAACCACACCCTGCATATCAAATTTGTACTTTGCTAGAATATCTTAAAATAATCACAACCATGTTGTGACTTACATGTATTACCTAATCAAAGTTACTGTATACATCCAACCTTTGTGGGTGTTGCACCTAGAAATCTGAACCTGGCAGGTCTTTTTTTTCTTTTACACGCTCAGACTTTGCAGGTTTTGCATATTCTGACAATTTGCGTCTTTCTTTTGACCAGATATTTTGCAGTTTGATATCTCTCCATTGGCTGTGGACGTAAACAAGCAAGCAAACAAAGATACACTGATACATATGAACAGAAACAAACAAATGAAGTTATAAAGAAACACCTGCTACCCCCCCCCCAAAAAAAAAAGAAAACAAGAGAAAACAAACTCATTCAATATATCAGTAATAGAGTTTACATCTGAAAATAACTGCAACTACTGTTTGTTAACAAAACATACTGTAATTCATTTTGATGTTTCATTTAATAGTACATTATTACATGTACTACATGTCAAAAAGTTATAGCTACTGAGCAAGTAGTTCTATTTTACAAAGAGGAAGGGGGCATTCACTTAAACCCTCAGGCTACACCCCTGAAATGAATTAACATAGGAAATACAGCTCTATCTGAAATTCAGTGTCTGAATGACCTCCATAACCCCCATTTTTTCATTGAATAGTCCATGTGACCCCCTTTGCCAAATAGTTTGTAGCATCCTGCTGACAATGGCTGTGTTCTAACCATAAAAAGGGGCATAATGAGCAAAACCTATTCGAGGGGCAGACCTGCAGAGGCACTCACAATAAACAGATATGGCAGCTGTGGAATGAAGAATTTTTAGAGGAATTCAGGGACAGAATCCCCTGAAAACTTCATTAGTTTAAAATTTAAATGATATTGATTGTCAGTAGGCGCTACAAATGATTATCTTGGGGCTAACAAGAGTTTTGAAAAATAAAAAAGTAAAAATGCTTACTTTTATCATGAAATTACATGTACGACAATTTCAATGTCACATTTAATTTAGCAAAATGTCATGATTGAAGTTTATTGAAATAGGGTGTGGGGGAGTCCACTGCCCCCCCCCCCCAAATCTGCATGCCAGTCCCATCAAGTCATGGGTTATGGCAAGTGGCATAGTGCATGAACACAATCTACCTCCAATCACACAGTCCTTGCCTTGGGCTGTAAGAAAATAGAATTGCGTGTTTATGCATCAAAATCACTAAAAACCACAAATGTACCCAAATGCTTACGTTTTTTTGAGGATTTTGACTCAAGAAATTTGAGACATCATTACTAGCATGGTGAGGAGAAATTGCTCGTGATGTCAAGAGCAATACACACAGTCCTTCAATTTTGAGTGGTTGTAGAAAGTGAGTGTTTATGTAAATATTTATGGCCAACGTTTTTCGCTCAAAACATGACTGTCAACCTACAAATTTATGTATTTTTTAGTGGTAATCTGTGAGGTTAGAGGAGGGTTGTGGATAATTATGAGCAAAGTATGATCACTATACATTGGACAATCTTGCACAAGTCAAACTTTACACAAAACAGGCAAAGAATTAAACTTTGGATGACTGGATGAGCTAAACATTTGCATGTCACATACTGTATACATTGAATATTTCGCAGTAGTTTATTTTCGCGAATTTCGCAACTTACTGAACGCAAAAATTTTAACTTCATGATATTTCTGTACAAAGTGAATGCAAATACAATTAAATCGTGAAAATATATGGACGCAAAATACAGGGCGTATACAGTAGTTGCTAATTTTTGATTTAGCTAGTCACATACACACACACACACACACTAACTAACACACACACACACACACACACACACACACACACACACACACACACACACACACACACACACACACACACACACACACACACACACACACACACACACACACACACACACGTACATAAGAAATTATTTGCAATGTGTACCTTTTCAATGAATGAATAAACTTACATAAATTAATAAATTAATGAAGTATGAATAAAGAAATTATTGTAATAGACAAATAAAAAAAAATGGTAGGCCTATTTGCATGTAAATATTCCTAGATTTCTACATGCTTTTATACTGATTTAAAAACAGCAACAACAAAATGTTGTTTTGAATCTGCAATCCCACTGCAGTAAATGAACTTTCTCCAAACCAGAAAATATAATTAATCTACGGCTGTACTACCATGTCATTCTCCTCGAGTTATCTAATTATACACCACCTTACGAGATTAACAGGTAACCATATTTCAGCCTCACCAAATGAATGCACATATTGTCATGGTTCGAGCAATTAATTAGGAAACATCAGTCCACAAATTCAATCTCAGTTAAAACATGTGGAAATCGTGGTGCGTAATCTACTCTGGATTATATTTTGTATCCATACTATTGATGCCTGCAAGCGTAGCCAGTGGATCTAATAAATACAAGGCAAAGAAGGAAAAGTGCATGGCTGAACTCTCTCCAAGGGGTCAAAGACAGGTCATGCACCATCTTGATTTTGTTTTTCCACCCAGTAGCCTTATTTATACCAGAAACCTTTTCGTGAAGAGTACACATGCTGTGTGTGCAAAGTTGCAGGGGCCTGTGACATTGATGAGTCTGTATTTTGAGCGCATGAAAGATTTACGATGGATTGCTTATAAATCAAACATGATCATAAAAAAATGAGTTACTTTATCCTGGAAAATTTTTTTATTTACATTTTCTTCAATGAAGTACCAAAATGGAAAGTCAGAGAAGTAAATGGTGTTATTTGCTTGATAAAATTCATTTCAAAATGCTTAACTTTTTACAAATGGTGGTACAGGGGAACCTCTTTATATTGAGGACCTAAACATCATGACAATTACCTTGTTATATCAGGTTTCTCACTATATCAGGGTCCAAGAACAAAGAAATATAAAGAGCTGGGACCTGAAAAATCACCTTGTTATAAGAGGGTTTTGTTGTATCAGAGCTCTTTATAACAAGGTTCCGCTGTATTTGGTTTTGTATTTGTTTAAAAACACAAATGAGACAAAAAAAAAACATGTATACACAATGCAACGAAATCAGTAGAAAGATAATTGTTTTATTAATATTTACAAAACAAAATGTCTAACATCTTTTGGAACTTGAAAGCAGGTCAACTTTTATGTTACAGTGTCAAAACGCAGGCTGTGAGTGTGAGACAAACATGCACTCACAGACATACTTGTAAGTTGTATAAATACATGAAACGTGAATCCTTAAATCACTTGAAAATTTACTCCTCAACCATGTTACCTTGACATGTGAAATTGTCAAATGGTAGCCATGTTTACAAACAACCTGACATTCTGTAACAATGTTTTCCCCAGTGGGAATGAAATATTCTATACTGCCTGAAGGAATGACGTGGGATGGGGGTGGGGTGGGGTGGGGTGGGTACAGCAGGGAAATTTTCGCTCCTGGAATGTATTTAACCATGGTTTTATTGTAATTCAGACATTGGATAAATAAAAGAAAATAGGAAAAAAAGGGAAATGTTAACCTGATCCAGAGACTTTTGCAAACCATGAATATCCTGAACCACCTAGGTCCTAAAAAGTGCTTTAGGGTCTTGTTATGACAAATAAACTGTGTGTGTGGTGGGGGGGGGGGGAGGGGGTGTTCTGTTATCAGGGTTGCACAAAACAATAGAACACAGAGAAATTTTCACTTAGGATTTTGTTATACATGTACATGTATCAGCACAATCTTTGAAGAGTAGACTCTGCTCTTTCAGATGAGGTATAAATCATATAACCTTAACACCTTATTAAACTTTTGGATGCTATAATGTAAAATATCTATGTCCAAAATCTTGGGGGTCCCCCCCCCCCAAGATTCTTCATTAATTAATTAAAAAAAAAAAAACTAAAGAGATTCAGAATCTGTTATTGCTGGGATATGACTTTTGGGCATAAAGCTTTCAAATAAAAAAAATTCCCAAAACTAAACTTGGGCTTTAACCCAATGAAGAGGAGAGACAATACAAAATATCTCATCATGAGGTTTATGGCAGACGAGAATAAACCGTCTTGAATGGGTTAATGAGTATTTTAAAATCAATATACTCGGGGTTTCTCAAAGAAAGAAATTTCACATGGTGAACTGTAAACATCCTTAGCTTCATCACCAAGGTTTTATCACAACTCAAGGACCTAATCAAGTTCAACCACACAATTTACCATACAGTTCTTAGCTGCCAAAATAAAGTCCAACTTTCCTGTTTATCCTCATAAATATGTCTCATCGTTCCCCTCCCCCTCCACATCGACCTCCTCGACATCCTCCAAATCTATGCCTGCATCCTGGAGGCGTGCCTGGAGAAGTAAGACGCGAAGCTTCGTCTCTTGTTGACGTAATACCGCCAGCTTAGCCTGTTCCTCAGCGAGACGAGTTTCGGCCCGAGCCCGTTCCACTTCCACCTCGACCAGTCTGCTGTCGGTAGGCGGTTTGCGGTTATTGCTCAGGCGGAACAACCGCGTTCCCGTTCGCTCTTGGGTCTGTGGCAAACCGGTTGACGAAGATGCACGGCTGATGTTCAACAGCAGGTTCGGCTTTCTCTTTTTCTTCCAGGGCGGCAGTCCTGGAGTTGGAACCACTTCTGAGACTGAGGTTTCATCAGGGATGACTTGTACTTCTGGCTCTTGAGCCTTGCTGGACGCTGGCTGAGCTGACTCTACCTTGATCTTGATGCACTCAATCGGCACTGGTGACGTTGTCGGAGAGGGCGGTCTTCTTTTACGACTTGCTCCGCCTCCAGTGCACACGGACTTCGCCCGCTCGTGACCAATCAGGTCAAGAACAGTTTGAGTGAAACCACCTTGTTTGCTCAGTACCACTTCGCTTGTGGCACTGAGCAACTGACCATAATCCTTGTAGGCTCTCTGTTTCAAGTTCTTCCAGCGGTATTTGGCTTGCGCCACAGTCCGGTTTTCGCCCATCCCGATGTCATTGACTCGACGAACAATGTCCAGCCATGCCAGTTTCTTATTTCTCATGCTGGTTGTGGGCAAGTTATTATCTAGCGACCCATTGATAGAATTTGGCGTTGTGGTAACCACGGTATTCCTATGCGCCTTGATTCCCCTCAATAAGGCTTCCGTTTCTAAGTCGGTAAACTTAGCACATTTGGTTACATCTAAATCCTCCGATTGGATCATATTGAAGCTTGCTTTAATGTGAACAAATTCAAATCTCTCATGCAGACGTGCATATAGACTCCTGTCTGTGTTCACACTATGGCAGTGGGATGGCTAACATATGTGTTCACAACACACTGTACAGTACAAGTGGATTGCACACGGTAGTTTTGGGTCTGCAATGGCTGTCAAGTGTTTTTACACTATAGCAGTGCATGCCAATGTCCACTGAACTACCATAGCTGGATTGTACACAGATCTAGATAACGTTGGTTCTCCAATATGGCTGTACAATCTGCCTGTACAAAAGCTGACTACATGTCATGCATAGCTGCTTGTTGTTCACCAAGCCAAAGGACGCTATCAATATCTGCTTTGTCTGCACAATAGAGCCTCACAATTGCATTTGTATGGCAGTGAGAGGTCAACACAGAAGCAGCAGGCAGTACAAGCATACTATTATTGGCAAGCTAAGCCAGCTGCCTGCATGGCACACAGAGCTGTCTGATCGCTCAACCAATGAGAAAGCTTGCTTGCTAGTATGTGGGTCAGAGCCACGTCATAGTCAGCTACAGTGTGCATGCCCTGTGTGTATGCACAGGAAGGAATACGTGCTGGCTTGAGTTTGTGTTGATATCTTACTAGAGAGGTGGGAAATACTTTATCTTACTGAATGAAATAAATTCAATTCTAGTCAGACGGAGACAAAAGACACATGAAATTAATAAAGCACTATATAGTTTGATGCAATTAGTACAACAAGTTGACAGTCAATACTAAATGTTTTTTCATGGAAAACTGGATTTTTTTTTTTTTTGGGGGGGGGTGTTCTCTTTAAGTACCATATTAGACAGTAGTTAAATATCAATATGTTCAAGTTTTTGGATGTTTCCTCTCACAGGTCCCAACAATGAACACATTGCAATTTGCAATAGACCTCTTTCAAATTTACTGCATAACTTTTTAAAACAAAGGCTAGCTGTTCTTGATAACTTGTCAGAGGCATAATTCTCTAGCATGTATACTTCATTAAAGGTTCTTTTTTCTTTACCCCAGTGTATTTACACAATGTTAAGTTTTAGGCATGTAAAAGAGATGCACTAGCTGCCTTTAAATAAGACCTGCTGATCTCTGACATGAGCAAAGCAGTCAGATACCAAACAGTTACTGCTCTCAGTCAGCAAATTTACTTGAACATATCGCCTTCATCTTACCAATTATGCCATGTAGTGCTCAGATAAATACTAAGACTTCTAGCAGGCAAAATCAGCAAACATTCTGTAGCCTGACAATAATATGTTATTTACACCAAGAAGACGGAACTCCTTCTCGCAATGAACCCTCTACAAACCCCTGTACAATCTTGATCTCCCCTATAAAGTATGGTATGGTATCCAACGTAAAATGAAAATCAAAATTTATTGGAACATTAAATAGCTAGCCTAGAATGTGAACTAGGAATTAGTTCAAGAATGAGGGTCTGACTCCAGGTAGAGGCCGTGTCCCTGGTTACCAGTGTTGACAAATTTAATGCTGACTGATTATCTCAGACTGTGTCTCTTTTCCTCCCTGATCCCCACCCCCTTTTCAAAAAATCAAGTTCAGATAGATGTTTATCATTTGTCTTCTAACTTAGCTTTGCATACATACAACTGGGGATGGGATACTGAAAAACACGAGGATGAATCTATACATGCAGTAGATATATACAGATCAAGAACATACAAATATAGAAAAAAAAAAATTGTTTGAATTAGGCCATATTACACTTGATATGCAAATAATCATATATATGAAACATTTACATATCAAGTTCAACATTATATAATGATGTAATGTGCATGTTTTGAAAGGAAATTTACTAATTGACGTCAATCAGTAACAGGGTAAGTTGCTATGTTTGCCAGCCACACATCTACAAAATTCTTCCACAACACAAATGGATACAACACGCACTCCAATTTGATCCACAGTCACATGCACACATCCTCCATATTTTTTTCCTACACCTCGTTCTCCAAGTACAATTAAGATCCATGTAGCACTATTTCTCTCC
>JZLH01S0137757.1:128271-138867 GCA_001188425.1 Eucidaris tribuloides
AAGATGTACATGTACTCCTTGCTGAAAATAGCTAGTGCATTGAATAACTTCAAATTTCCAGCAGGTCTATCTTTTAAAAGCCATGTCAGTTTCAGAATTTCCCAACAGCACAATTTATTTCATGCCCTGATTATACCATACTTGTATTAGAAAGTATTTTTAGATACCATACCACAGATCTAAAACATGGACACAAAGTTAGGTCTAGACATATTTTCTTTCACCACAATATGATAATAAAAAATGTCTGATATTTACCCTTCATTTTATGATTTATTTATTCCTACAAAGGTTGATTAATTAATCCACAGATCCAGCCTAATATTCCCTCTTGTTCACAGAACACGGCTAACAACCATGTGGCAACTACTACATGAATCAGAGCAATTATGGTATCATTTTTAGTGTATGAAGATTTCCCATTTCAGGGTTGGTCCTGTGAAAGTAAAAGTAAGTAAATAATGCAAGTCCGGTTTTTTTTTTGGGGGGGGGGGGGGAGGTCCTGATTATTTCTGGACCCATCACTCATGGCTCTGTATGTTTTCATGTTGTTATTCACATGACAGTCCATGCATCACAGACATTCTGTCTGTCATATCTCAATGTCAGCCTGTATGTTTTTTCCTGTTACAATTTTATCCTCATTTTGAAACTAAATATAGGACATATGACACATTGTTACTTTTGCTATGTTTGTAAAATCTGTTTTGGAAAATGTTTGATTTGCTGGGGAGGCTTCAACAATGTTTTGATATGCTCTCTGCCTGAGTAGTCACATCCATTCACATTTTAAGACACTTAGTACCATTATACCCCAACTCTGTCATATTGTTTGCTGGTTTAGGATTGAAGGGTCTATTCCAATTTCTTTTTCAACCTTATGAACTATTGAAAAGCCTGTAGAGAAGACATTGATAAGTGATGATGTCGCTTTATCACACTTTTTGAAATTTTGATAAATACACATTAGTTTTACCACATATTTTGCTAATTTGTATATCCAATGAAAGGTATCATATCCAGCTATCATCATCTCCATCCTTCTCCTCCTCCTCATCATCATCTTGATCATCCTCTACATCCTTTTCATCATTACCATGTTCACCAATAACCTCCTCTTCCTCCTCATCATCATCACCATTATCATCATCATCCTGACCATCCTTTTCATCATTACCATCTTCACCATCATCACCATCACCATCACCATCACCACCATCATTTTATCATCATTACCTCCATCATCACTATCCTCTTCCTCCTCCTACTTATCACCACAATCCTCATCATCACCTGCATCACCAGTCATCATCACTATAGCCACCACCATCACTATCGCTAACACTACCACCACCATAACCACTACCATCACCACCACAACCATCATCATTGCTTTGTTTCAAACTCTACCTCTTAAGATCTGCTTGATATCCTGAGCTGCTCTCGTCGGCGTAAACTTATTCACAATGTCCAGCGCCGTCTGACTGTGCGAGTTCTTCTTATGGACGTCAATTCCACTCTACGACATTGATAACAATAATAACAGGATAACGAGAGGATATTAGGACAGGGGAAACGTAATCACATCCAATTAATTATGTAATCCATCAATCTTAATCACTGTGGAGATAACAAGGATATTCCTGTGTATAGTAAACATATGGTACTCCGGGTGCGTAGCAGTTAAATAAAAGGCCTATATGTCATTCAATAGATTGCATGTCATCATCTGTTACTATTTCTAAACCACCTTCACTCATCAGATTTAATATGTTCGCATCCAATTGAAGTCTACAAGTCTGGAGGACATATTATTATCTATTTCCTACAAGTCCCCCCTCCCCCCCCCCCAAAAAAAAATGTACACGATTAGCAAGTTTTAATACAGTTTTTGTTTGTTTGGGAAGTGCTTTATTCTCAAAGTCATCTAATCATGCATTTACTTTGGGGTTGCCATTAAGATAAGGTGTCAATAACACCAAGCATAAAATATAATTATGAATGGTATATGAATAATATCTATATGTAGCACAAATGACATGGTTTAAATGACGGAGGCTTCCTCTTGTTGAATTATGCACATGGAAAATGTACTCGAAAAAAATTAACAGGTAAAATACCAATGGGATGTATTTATAGAAATGCTAAAATCAGAAACAGGTGTGGAAACTCTGGACGACCAGATAAATTTCTTTTCCGTTAAAAATTAATCAGCAGATTATTCAGTCAACACCCACGGGTGTGTGTATTTCCTAGTGGCCAACAGGATCTGTGTATGTTTTTATAACATTTAACTTAATTACTTTTTGAAGTATTTAATGGTCTGTGGGAGGTATACCATAAAAGTGCAAAGTAATTTTACTCATATTTTGTTTGGAAATGATGTAAAGGATATGCTTTCCACAATTCAAGGCATTTGTACCTATTAAATGTCAACAATCACACCATACATCACACTAACTAAACCCAGCATATTTGGTAAAGTTCTGGTTGATTAATCCCTTTGAGGCAATTTGACGGTTGCAGTGTGCTTCTTTGAAGTTTGAAGTGGTTTTATATTAGGGATATTACTTAATAACAATATATATCTTGTGGAAAACAGCCAGAAAGTGGATGAAAGATCCACTTGAAATTTGAGTTTCCTTGTTTCATGTCCCCATGTACATGTAATGTATATCATGCAGACTGTAACAATACACATATGAAACTTGTACGGTATAATGAATTAGTTTGTACTCAAAAGGGTGGAGTAAATAATAAATGCAGGAGTATATATCCTTAATTACTGAACTCATGGTCATGGGTATTGCTTTGAATGAGAGTAACTATACCAGTAATTTGACATTATTAACCCGTTGACTACGAGATTCCGCAAATCCCCATAGACTTTGTACAGGGGCCATCCGGTTCCCGTAAGCAACGGGTTAAGATGAGTACACAAACATGGTAATTTAATTGTGGACACTAATTCTGATTTCAATGGAAAATTGTCAAATAAAGAGGAAATTGATAAACATTTATAACATTATATTAAATTAATATTTTAAAGTGAAAAAATATTTATAATATATAAAATTGATAAGTATTTAAAATTCAGTATTTACAGTACAACAGAAATCATTTTAAAATTTATTCTAGTGAAACAAACAACAAATTGTTAAGCACACTTTCAAAACATAACTATAAATTTAAAAAATCTAATAGAAACATGTATTCAGGTGTTTGGTAAAATACTTTCACATCTATCCATCTATCAAGATGTATGTTGCAATAAACCTGACACACCCACCCAAATACCTGACATAGCAACCCACCTGTTCATTTATCAACTCACACCCAGCTCATACCCTTATGTTATTTTTCTCGATGACATTTCAACTTGGCATCACAAAGTATTTCGATCAACCCACTTTAGGTAACAAAATTTTCATCTTTTTATATACATTATATTCATTTGATCTATCCACTTTCAGGTATATAACATGATGCTATTCGTACTCATTCACTACCATTACCATGATTACAGAAATATATTCAAATGCCATCATAAATCCTTCTTGTCAGTTTCTTGGAGCGATATGTGAGTATGACATTTCAAATAGATATATTTTTATTCCAGTAAGCTCAATCATCCGCCCAGAGATCATTGGTGTGTCTGGTATTGATGTTTATTCACATTTAATGGAGATTTGCTTCTCAATTTCAACTGACTTGGGCTTGGCCCTGAACTCAATGAGATGTGCATATCTTGACATAGTGATTGATATTTGTACAAAGCTGGTCTGTTTCTGTATATGTCTGTATGAATAGTATGTGTGTGTGTGTGTATATTTGTTTTCATATGTGATCTGTATGCGTGCATGTGTCTGTATGTATCTATGCATGTTTTTGTATGTTGTCTATATACATGTATATGTATATTTGTGTCCGTGTATGTGTTTGTGTGTACACATGTTGGTGTGTGTGTGTCTATGTGTGTGTGTATGTGTCTGTTTACATACATGTTTATGCTGCATGCTATTCATGTTTTATTTTGAAAGTGGAAGTAAAGTGACTGGAACAGAAAGCCTCTTTCTGACAATAGTCCAGTTGAGGATGATGATATCATTTACATTTAAATATACCGTTGCACTATGAAAAACAAAAACAAATTGGAAAGAAAATCAATTAAGAACAATTGTTCAAGTTAAGTTGATTGTTCACGTTAAGTTGATTGTCATCATCTACTTTGCAGATACTCTTGTTCATGGAAAACTACTTTGCAGATATTCTTGTTCATGGAAAATTGTTATCAAAAGAAAGATCCACAAACAAAAGAATATATTTCCATGGTTCATTTTCAACAAGACAAAATTTATATTAATTGACATCTTGTCCACAGCTGCTTAACACCAAGTGTTATCATGCCATGTTATAAATTGACAAGTTTATAATTAACAGGTCGATACTCACCATTATTAATAACTTCACCACTTCTGACTTTCCTGCCAGTGCTGCTTCATGCAAGGCTGTCCCATTGGGTGTTTCCCTGTTGATGTCAATACCAGCATCTATCAGGATTCTAGGGGTTAAAACAGTACACAAAGATATGAAGCATTAGAAATTAAACTATATTACAACAAAATCAGATCATCACTGCTTAATATCGTTAGTTATAGCAATGATATGATGAAGAGAAGTAAATACTTCAAGAACCAAATAAGTTGAAACATATACCAATATATACGATGTATATTCAGATTGGAAGGGTTTGTCTTGAATTTGTTGACTTGAAGAGAACCAAGCAGGAATATATTAATCTCAGGGCCCTGATGAAAATTGATCCCATGGAAAGCTACACAACAAATTTCATTGTCTTGTACACACCAGCAATTAAACTAGAGGCTTTGGTTTCTCTCAATGAGCAATGAAATAATTGCATTTTATTCTTACAATGAGAGTGGTAGAAATTTGATATTGAGTTACCCTGGAGGGAATTCAATTGCTTGACCAAGATAGTACTTCAAGTACTTGCGATATCCTGTTTTTATAGTCCATATCCGCAACATTCACCGATGACACTCAACATAAATTGGCATACATAAATAATACAGCGTATGGAGAACAGTTTCTACATTATTGCTAATGACAAACATACAGAAGAAAACTGGAAAGTAATATATAGGCCTGTGTGTGTGTGGGTGTGTGTGTGTGTTTGTTTCTGACTAATAGGGCAGTATTTGAAAATTAATTACAGTTTGGATAAAACAGAGACATTACAAATTTTATACAAAGAATTTGTACTTAAACGTAATCAGAGAAAAAAAAACTGAGACATTCTTGCAATCTATTTATATCAACATCACTGATTTACATATATTTATATTTTTATCTTGATGTTCTTTTAACTGCTGTTTGTTAACAAACGTTCATATTACAATTAAATTAAAGAGTTTGAGGTACCTGCAGTAAATATAGATCAAATCAAAATGTCTTAATGCCAATGACATGCACTAAGAAAGATAGGCCGAAGTTGCTAGGCAACGGGGAAAGGCCAAAAGGCCTTAGACAGGTAATATCTGGTATGGGGATGCGATCCATCATTTATGGCTAAAAATATCCCTCCCACTCCTCCTGACTTATAAAAAATGGGGTCCGAGACAAGGAGAGATGTAGATCACACAGGGATAATGCCAGCCCTAAAACCGGGCCACACATACCAGGTGAGGTCAAGTTCGGCTATCATGGGCCCTCTTAATGACTTTAGCCGATGTTGGAAGATATTTGACACAACACACGACCCCCCATACTTGTCAGTCTCTAGAGTCTGTGATGGGGAAACAGTAGGCAGATTCACACTTTCCTTAAAGCCGGCTCAGTTTGAGGATAAGCGAGCCGCATGAGAAGTATACTCAATGTTAAGTCTAGTATGAACACTTTTGGTTAACTATAACTACAGTCCTTCTTGCACGTTTATAGCTCAACAAGATTTCTTGTGTTTTAACGTTGTGGATAGCTCGCCAATAGATTACTCCTCAAGGAGCGTTGATTAGCGGCAGTATGGATGACATTATCGACGAGTTTGATGGTAAGAGTGATATCTGCCAATATTGATTAACTTCTGGCTGTGTTATACATGGTCTCCATACCATGTCTCAGATTGTGGAGTCCTGGACTCAGTCTTGAACCCCAAAGTCTTGAGAAAACTGCCAGAGACCTTCGAGACCTGAAAAAATTTAACACTGAATGGATCCAGTTCCAAACTCCAAAGATCTTAATATTTTTCTCAGTCTTCTTAGTCTATATTTCAGACCTTTAGGTCTCAACTACAATGCTGGCTTGTGATAAATAAATGTATATGGAACTGTGTTTACGGCACACTTACACCTCCAGACTTTTATCATCAGAAGTTACTCCTGGACTAACCTGTTGGAAACAGTTTGATTTTAATATAACATGCATTTTCCATAGACCCATGCCCGAGATATCTCGTCCTTAGTCTCCAATAGATTTAAAAGAAATATGAATCTAATGATCATCCATGATGTGAAAACACTCATTGTCATCTTATCACTGATGATGAAATACCAAGTGTGAACATGACTTGACAGAAATATATCATCCTTCTGAAATAAAATGAATGACCAAACCACCAACTTTTGGGAGGGATTAAACCAAAATATTTTGAAAGGTCCCTTCGGGAATCTAGTTGAAAACTTCCTTCCTGCTCTCATGTGTTCTAAAAAAAAAAATGATTTTAACATGGAATAACACCCCTGATAGAACAAAAATGTTCCAGAATTTAAGTGATCATCCATCTTCCACTGTTTAAATTTTGAACTGGTTTATGTCAACTTGGCTCAATTTTTTGTGGGTTCACTGTTTGTGACATTAAAGACACAGGCTAACATTGTGGAGCTTCAAATTAAAAAAAAATGGTCAAACTTTGCTATCTGAGCTACATAGTCGTGTTTGAATGGACAAACAAACACCCTAGAATACAAAAGTTTGGAAATTTATGCTGCCACTGGCAAGATATGAATGAATAAACAATTAGTACTCGGGCCGAGTACAAAATAGCCTAGATCTAAACACAGTACGTCTATGGGAGGAAATGGGAAGGCAAATTCGGTCATTTTACGATTTTCACTTTTTTAAGCACTGAATAATCATTTTGAAATACAATTTTTTCAGGGCTCCATTTTTAGACCTTATCAAACAGTGTATTTTCACAGAAAAATAATGGAATACAGTTTATCTTTTCCGGAATTTAAAAACCGTGTCGCCTTTAAACCATCCATCAAGCAAATATCGTGTCAATCGGAAGTCAGAAATTCAAATTTTGACGTTACAATGCATTGTGGTCAAACTGGCATATTATGATAGCGTAGTAATTCAGGACCTATTATGTTTATTTAATTTGCGTAAAAAAGAATAGCGGGTGTTGACATGAGCGATCAGGTGTATTATGCTGGTGAAATTGAAAAGGACGCGAGATTGTAATATACTTCCGGGTTACACCAGTGACCCCTACTTCCGCCAGACACAGTACGGTTTGTCGCTGTGCGTTTTCACAGGAAAGTTGCACGGATTAACACGGCAACAATCACCTCCCGAAGGTGGTTATGATAAACCATATTTTGGTCAGATACAGTTTATCAATAAAGCGTGTCGCTTCTGTTTCCACAAGAAGGTTTTCTGGAATTGTGAATTCTTACACGGGTAATACCGTGTAACATTTTTCTGTGGGAATACAACGTTTCGGCGTGTTTCCACAGAAACACGTGGAACATGGAGTATAACTATTATTTTTTAAGTTAGTATGTTTTCTTTCCTGAAAGCTCATCAACTCTCAACAAACAAAAACTAATACCACTTTAAAAATATCCCCCAAACAAGTATTTTTATTTTTTTTACAAAAGTAAACCTGACTCTGTGCATCACCAACATATGACTGACAATTTTATTTATTTATTATAACACATTTCAACCGAATGTTGACGAGTTTGTTTTACTGACAGATGGCTTCTCAAACCACCTGGAAAATTAGGTACAGCATTAACTTTTTTCCAAACCGAACATCAGATTATACCGAGTCAGGAACTACAGGATGTCATAAAATGATTCCAATTTGATTTCTTGATAGATATAGTGCAGCAACAGGTGGCTTTAAGGTATCTCCCGTTACCTACATGTTTCTTATCGAATTCTAAATAACCCCTCTCTTCCTGTGTCTCTCTCATCTCCCGGTCTATGACTTCATAAACCTTTGACCCAATTGAATTAACTCCCCAAATTGACTCATATATGTCAAGCGCCACCGTATCATTATGTGTATATTATGAGGGTTGGAAGTGTATTATAGTTAACCTCAAAGTGCATGTCACTTAACCCGTTGGAGACAGTTTGATTTTGCGTTAACACACATTTCCCATAGGCCTCATGATGAGATATCTCGTCTCTGGTCTTCATCAGGTTAATGTGAGTGTTATTGATCTGCACAGGTGACCAAAAATGTTTAGTCTGGATGTCAAGAGGTAGCAAGATATTTACAACATTACTACAGTTAATTTCTAGTTCAGCCAACAAATATTGCAAGTTCCCGGTAGGACAAAAGGTGTGTGCACATCTGTTGAAATTCTCATGGGACTCCCAGAATTAGACAAAATATCTTTAAACCTGAAAATATGTGCATTAATTTTGATAATAAAATCCATCAATTAAACCAAGCCATTACAGAAATTGTTCAGTTTAACTAATAAATCAAAAAAGTATGATAAATTAGCAGTTAGTATAATTTGGAATTGAAATAGGCAAATATGTATATTCAAGGAAAAACAGTTTTTCCAACATAAAAGAATATTGCAAAGATATGTGATTGCATGAGTCTGTGTGCTTGTGTGTATGTGTAATGTTTGCATGCAGGGAAAAAATACACAGGGGCTCGGGGTGATTTCACCCCCAAAATGAATCCCCGAAATGTGTAAAGGAGCCCCAGTAAATTGTTATAGAGTTCAATACAAAAGAATATCTGGAAAGCACTGAAATAGGAAAAGTAGCCCATGAAAAGAACATTTTAATTTTTCCCTATTTGCATGTGTGTGTGTGTGTGTGTGTATGTGTATGTGTACGTGTGTTGTGTTCATGTGTGTAGGTGTGTGTGTGTAGGTGTGTTTGTCTTTGCATTTGTGTTTCTTGGTGATGTGAATATAATGTAGGGCGTATCTAACTTGGTATTTGGTCGAGTTTAAACCCTCTCTAATATCCTAAACAGAATTGATGTGATTCCAAAAACGTGGAAATTAAATGGTTTGGCACAAAGTAAGTTAGTTGTAAATTTTTCAACTTCAAGGCTAAGCCATAAATAAAGCCCAGACACATTGAAACTTTAGCCCATCACAAACAGAGAATTTTATGTCTTCATATAATTCTGGATTTACAGTAGCGACACAAAAATCTGAATTCATAACAGCGACAACTTGAGCAATGCCGCAATAAAGTGAATTTCAAGGAAGCAATCTTCCATCTGCAGCCCGAGGCGAGTACTTCGGCCGTCGTTCAGGAGATATTTGCTGAACGTCTGCCAAGTAGCGGGTATTATTTCAACTTTTGCCATTTCTTTTCGTATATTGAATTAGAAGAAGTAGGCCACGTAACATTCTGAATGCTGATAACTATGGAGGATTGCAGATATTCATTGTTTTTATTTGGTAGCCTATCTTTCGGGCCATGTGTCTGAAGTAGGTACTGCTTCTCAGACAGAACTTGTAACCTATGATGACCCCCACTGTTTCATTCTCTCATTTCATATGAGTGCACACACAGATGCACAGACAGACATACACATACACATACACATACACATACACACTATACACACAGATAAATACACACAGATACTAAATACATACACAAACACATGCAAGGGCGGACAGATATAGGGACGGATACAAAGATACACACAGACACACACTTAACACATGACCTACACACACACAAACAGTAGGCCTATAGGATAAAGTATCAATTCAGAACACAGAGACAGGAAAACACACAAACATGTATAGACACATACACACAGTGCTACAAACATAAACAACATTGCAAAATATACAACTATACCCCCCCCTACTCAAAAGTATTGCAACATACACTATAACGCATGCATTTTGAGTTGAAGGGGTCTTTCTGTAATAATGTCCTAATGAAGTTTATTATTGGAATATAACAAATTATCTTAAAAGAAATCAATGAATATAATTTCACCTTTCTTCTCCATGGCGGACAGATGATCAAATACAGGTGCACCCATGACAGAGGGGTTGGAACAAAATAATTTAACATTTTTTTGCCTCCCTATAGGGGTGGGGTGTTAATTCACACTAGCATCGTAATTCGATTTCATATTTACCGTCAAACGGTTTTGATGGTTTGGAAAGACTTCCAACAAACAAAAAATGTCATTGCATTCCTTTGAAGCTGTCTCAGAAAGAAGACACCACGCCGCGAAGAAGAAAGCACCTCCTATCTTCATAAGACAGTGGTAAGGAGGATACGCCCCATAATTTAGACAAGACCTCTCCACGTTATAATTTCTTATTCTTTCTGAATTCCAAA
>JZLH01S0137757.1:138917-150306 GCA_001188425.1 Eucidaris tribuloides
CACACACACACACACACACACACACACACACACACACACACACATACACACACACAAACAGTAGGCCTATAGGATAAAGTATCAATTCAGAACACAGAGACAGGAAAACATACATACATGTATGGACACGTACACACAGTGCTACAAACATAAACATTGCAAAATATACAACTATAACCCCCCCCCCCACTCAAAAGTATTGCAACATACACTATAACGCATGCATTTTGAGTTGAAGGGGTCTTTCTGTAATAATGTCCTAATGAAGTTTATTATTGGAATATAACAAATTTTTTAAAAAGAAATCAATGAATATAATTTCACCTTTCTTCTCCATGGCGGACAGATGATATACAGGTGCACCCATGACAGAGGGGTTGGAACAAAAAAATTTAACATTTTTCGCCTCCCTATAGGGGTAGGGTGTTAATTCACACTAGCATCGTAATTCGATTTCATATTTACCGTCAAACGGTTTTGATGGTTTGGAAAGACTTCCAACAAACAAAAAATGTCAATGTATTCCTTTGAAGCTGTCTCAGAAAGAAGACACCACGCCGCGAAGAAGAAAGCACCTCCTATCTTCATAAGACAGTGGTAAGGAGGATACGCCCCATAATTTAGACAAGACCTCTCCACGTTATAATTTCTTATTCTTTCTGAATTCCAAAGGCGGTTTACTATTGTAAACATCCTAAAATTTACTGTCATGCGACTTTTCAGTACATTGGATACAATAATGTGGAGAGAAGACCATCATCTTCAATTAGTAGCCTTATTCTCCTATTTCACTGTCTTATGAAGATAGGAGGCGTTTTCCTCTTTGTGGCGTGGTGTCTTATTTCTGAGACCGCATCAAAGGCGCATATTGGCATTTTTTGTTAGTAGGAAGTCTTTCCAAACCATTAAAACCATTTGACAGCAAACATGAAATCGAATTACGATGCTAGAGTGAATAAACACCCCACCCCTACAGGGAGGCGAAAAAATGTCAAATTGTTATGTTCCAACCCCTCTGTCGTGGGCATGCCTGCATTTGATAATCTCTCCGCCTTGGAGAAAGAAGGAGAAATTATATTAATTGATTTCTTTTCAAATAATTTGTTATTTTCCAACAATAAACTTCATTAGGGCATCAGTACAGTAAGATCCCTTCAACTCAAAATGTATGTATTATAGTGTATGTTGCAATACATTTGAGTAGGGATTTGGAATTTTAAATATTTTTAGGGCCCCTACATGTACATGTACAACCTCACATTACACACACATTTTTGATTGTGACACACTTACACATACCTCCATGATGTAAACACATACACACACACATACACACAAACATGCAGTCTCACACACACACACACACACACACACACACATATATAAAAACACACAATGTACCTGACATACACACATACTACACATTTCTTATTCCCCATCTCTACCGATTTTGCAATGACACAGACAGATGTGTTATTCACCCCCAACCTGCCAAATGATGCACTGTTAATGTTCCAACACCTGTTTTCGTTGGCAGGAATTCAACGAAGCCACCAAACCAGGGCACAAGACGTACAACGTGATGATTTGCCACTTGTTCATGTCGGAAGGCAAAGCCAATTCTGCCATTAATGTTAAAGTTCAATTCCTGTAATTGCCTAGTAAGTCCTGTCATGATGAAAGGTTCTTGATTTACAGCTACCTTCTACCCACGTCACAGATCATAAATACAGGGTGAAAAGTTGTAGTTTAGAGTAACCTCCACTCCACCTATGATTTTTGATACTATTGTTTGTACATCTACAGGGATCATCAAATTGATGATTTTGCAATCACTGATAAGCTGAAAAATCAAGTTTGATTTCTTTCTTTCTTGCTTTCTTTTTTTTCAGTAGGGTAGCTCCATCAGGGTTTAAGCACAGTTTCCATGGAGGCCCTACAAATACAATATTTCATAATATTTCATATAATTAAGTATTGTATATACTAAATATTTGTGCTACCCTTTCTGATCAATTATTCCTTGAATCATTGATGGTCAAAAACATTCGTTCCCCAAAATGAATGTCTACTTCAAGCGATTAGAGACTAGAGATGTAATTCCACTGCAGGCCTGCACCTTCTTTTGACTGAATACTTTCATTTGAAAAAAAAAAAATCAATAACTTAAGGATGTAAATAAATGCTAAACTACAAGCAATTTCCAACTTGTTCCCTCATAAAGTTTACTTTAGCAATGGAGGTAGAAAGCTACCTTCATGTTTTAGATTATGTGTCTACAAATGTATTTTGTGAAAATAGCAATGGAATACAGCATACATGTAGGGGTCTACCTCTGTGCACCACCCTTAACTGTACATTATGTTTCCTGAAAAATCACCAACAGTTGTATGTGAGATGAATCCCAAATATTCAGTCCATAAATTTTTGCCATTTACTGGGCTCAAATAAGCTTATCAGACACACTTTGGTGTAAGATGTTACAGACAACTTTGAGTCTAGAATTTAACCATGAATGTCTGGCAAGGAACAAACAACAGTAAAGGTTTATCTCGTAATCTTGGAAACTTCTTATCAAACTGGGCTAATGTTAGACTACATCTGTCCTGATAACATTTGAGGCTCATCTTTATTTTTGCATAGAGTGTCCAGCTGTCGGGCCAAACAGGCCAATACACAAAATGTCTTTTGGTGGTCCGTCAGCAATTTGTTGGTAGATATTTAAGTGTGTCAAGTGAGATAAAAACAATCAGCTGAACGGTTTGCAATATCTTGGTCCTTCTATAAGCTATGATAACAAGTGTATTTATAGCACCACTTTCTTAACTCTTTAGCCACTGTATCTCTGCTTCTGGCATCCGGCTTTCTTCAGTTCCAAAAGAAATTTTATTTGGAAGTGTATATTTTGTGAGCACGGGAACCCTTTGATGACTGCAAAAGTGTAAATTATGTTATCCATAATCTCCGGTGTTGAGTGAGGTTAACATTGGTGTATAGGTTTAACTCTTTCATGGTACTGAGAGGGTTAAAATTAGAACTGCAATTTTAGACAAAATCCTTAAACTACACTACATGATAGCTAAAAGAATATTTAAGCCCAAGAATAGTTTCGGAAATAGGTAAACTATGACAAATCTTTTCAATTGTGTTTTTTAGACAGACATATATGATCTATCAATGTCCTGAAAATTGCTCTGAAACTCTCTGATTTTTAAAAGAAATTCCTCAAAATGTAAAATGTGGTGGGGGGGGGTAGAAGGAGAGTGGAGACCCCCCCCTTGAAATTTCCCATAGGTAATGTTCACATTACGTAACCACTAGATGTTCTCCTATAATTGAAACATCACTATTTGCACTTTAAACAATTATTTTCAGAAAGTTTGATGTTGTTTTCTGATGACTGGGGTGACAATAGAATATTTCGTGAAAAATTGGCAAAAAAGTTATCTGATTGACCAAAAGTTTACTTGGGCTGATAACACTGTACCAGGAAATTGACTATGATGTCATTCTGCTGGGTAACAAATTGTGCTACACCAATACACAACTTACATGTTACATATTTCATAAGAACTCTGATGGGAACCATGCATGAACCAGTTTGAAAACAAAGGCAGGATGAAGCATGTTGATATTAAGAGGCCTTGCTGTTCTTTTGGTAGGAAATGGGATCAGGGGAAAAATGTGGAAATCCACCATTTGTCAAAGACTTCCGGGCTAGTAGATAGATATCAGAATGGTTATATCTAAGGGATAGCATTTCACAGACATCAACATAGATTGCTTTCTTGAAATGTTAGTAAATGAATCTGTTCCTACCAGTGCACTAATGTAGATATGCATTTGTGTGGGTTTTTTTTTTTGGGGGGGGGGGAGGGTGAGGGGAAGGGGGAGGGCATAGCCAAAGAAAGCAGGTATATGAATAAATAAATAAAAGTTGTCTATTTCAGCCAGTCATGGCTACATCACTAGTACAATTAGAAGATTTGGAATTTCTGGTTATTTTGTTCAAAAGTGATTCTTTTCAATGTTTTATGACTACACAACAATCCTAAGGTAACCTGAACCATCATTTTAACACAGCAAATGCAATTTCAGTGGTTTTTATACTGAAGTTGATAATCCCCTTTAACCGACAATATTAAATCATCTAAAACTCTCACTTGTATTACCTCACAAACAGAATATTGAGATAAATAGTAACCATATACAAGGGTTCAAGTGTCACACCTCGGTCCTCAATCACGTCTCCCTATTACTTACACGGTCTCTGTGGTGTCGCCCTCGCTCTCTGAGGTGGGGTAAGGTCGTCAGCTGTTCATGCATAGACAGCTATAAATCATGTTCCTTCAGTCTGCGGTGGCAGCAGCGCTAGCAGTCTAACTCTTACATATCCATCTACCACATGTTATGTGTCAATAAGATGACATTAATGGCTCTATGCAAGACTAATTATCGGTATGGTTTTTACTCAGTATGGTGGCGTCAGCACCTGAGGTAACCTTTTCCACGCTAACCCGACAGAATTACAGAGTCACAGCAAGACAGTGTAATGCATTAGAATCATGCAATATAAGCTGCGCCTGACAAGGACGTCAGTCTGTGGTGTGAAAGCAACTCCAGGGTATATGGGAGAAAGAACAAGGAAGCTTGTGACATTGAGGTTTTTAAAGGCCAAGTATACTTTTGGGAAATGTTGAAAAATGAAATTTCTATTTTCCTTTCTTTTTAGATAGAGTAGGGCCTATTTCATCTATCAATGACTTGAAAAATCATATGCTCTAAAAGACCTAAGAAGTTTTTGAGAGATTGTTGAAAAATAAGAAAGAGGTGGGGGTGGGGGCTTTTGTCACAGGAAATAAACACTCACTAATGATTAAAAAAAATAAAAAAATCGCAACATATCAATATTTACAGTGGGTCTGATGTTGTTTTTTATGTCTGGAGTGACAGTTCCATACTTTGTGAAAGATTGATGAACCAAATGTCTGATCAACCAAAACTATATACTTAGGCTTTAATTCTGTCTGCCAGTTCACAGGTTGATTATGGAACATAAATTATAGTGTGTGTGTGTGTGTGTGTTAGCGTGCGTGTGTGTGTGTGTGTGCTTGTGCGTGCGCGAGTGTGTGTGTGGTACTCATAGTTTTGATGTGTGGATTCAAAGGGGGAAAATATGAAGATGTTCATTCTGAGAGTATTTATGAATTACATGTAAATAACCTGTTTCTGTATAAAAAGGACATGACCACCCAGAACTAACTTGAGATGAAATAAAGATATTCACTAAAGTGCTCTCTCCTTATTCAGATAAAGAGAAATTCATGTCACATTTCTCAATGTTTTTCACAATTTATACTGCAGATGATAACATAAATCAATCATCAAAATATGTAGGCCTAAACATTATTTTGTGTGTGATACAGCAGCTTGGTACCCAGCAGATCTACGTGTTGGGTTCAATATCCTTTACAGAAAACATACAATCTTGAACAAGTGTATACAACAATCAGCACTATTAAAGTGGAGTGTAGTGGCCAGGCATAAACCTAAAGCTGTGGTTTATCATGAATTTATGATTTCATGTAATCTATACTGATACAACTCACTGAATTATGACATTTTAATGGCTATAAATTTTATGTACTTCTACCACATTAATATTTAATTTTGGGGTGGTATGTGGGTTCCTTTTTTTACTTGTTTCCTTAAAGACTTGAGACAATGACTTTAAATGACTACAAATCATTAAACATTGCTTCTGTTGAAAATGTCCAACTGCGCCCACAAGTTAAGCATGGGGACTGCAAAGCACTCTCTGGGGCAGTATCTGCTCGGTCACTGACTTTTCAACATGCCTCCAAAGAACCGTCCCTCACCACACAAACCTGAATCATTTAGTCCTGTCTCTTTGTTTTTGTTTTTTCCATGGTATGTAGCCCATCGTTGATGTAGAAGATGTAATTTCACTCTCGCTCCTTGACAAGTTGGTAAAAGATCTTGGGTCCTGCGTGGCACCATATTTGTTACACGGTATAGTTACGGATGATACAACACAATCGCGGAGGGATTCTTAGAAACGAGATTGTGCAAGGAAAGCATGTATTGGGATACTGATGTTGCAAGGGCGTTTGAAGAAGTCATGAAAGTTATCCAACGTAATCCAAGGTTCAGAAATAACTTCTTGCACAATTGTTCAATTAAGGAACAGAAATTAACTGTCAAAGTTGATACCATGTTTAAACAACATCTTGTTCCCACTGAAATCCTTGCTTAGATTGAATTGGAAACACTGTAACATCTAAACTGTGTCCAACATTAATTTTTCATATTATTTATCCAAAGCATTAATCTGTTTAAGGAACAGTGAAATAAGAATTCTACTAAGAGTGTTGTTACATATCGACATTGGTAGGTCTTGTACTTTCAAAAAATAATGATAATAGTAGGCATAGCAATTAAATGGCAAACATATATGCAAAGGTAAGTTAAAGATGTGTATGTTACTGCTGTACTATAGGAACCTAGTTCTCAAATTTAATACTGAAAACCAATCCACCATGTCAACCACTGGATTTGAATAAATGACATCTTCTTACAAATACTCCTGTTAGGCCCTAAAAAATCTGATTTGTGGAGAAAAAAAAACCTCTTTCATTAAAATCTGTATTAATTGTTCAATTTCATTGCTGTGTAGCCACTTGAGATATACATGTACATGTAGTCTGAACATCACTACTACTGCACATTACTAAATCCTTATCAGTCACATCAGATCTTATCACATAAGAACGTCAGGTCAGGTTGCTTGTGTGTGCATGTGCGTCTGTCTGAATGTCTTAGAAGTATGTGTCTGCATTTCAGTGTATGTGTGAGTCTTTGAATGTTTGTGTGTATTTGTGTACATGTAGGTGTTTGGATGTCTATATGTGCATGAACATGTATAATACCCTCCAAAATGTTTAAGATTTTATCTGCCATAACTAACACACCGTAAGTTGTTATTTGCTAATACTGAAGTTCCTCTCAACCGAACATGAAAATCAGATTGAATCTTTGAGAGCATTTTCTCACAAACTTGAGGTCTGAAGAGCACTCCGCTGCCTTCAATGTACTATTAATGCTTATCTAATAAATACACGTGCATAGTCATATCATACAGTGTACCAATGTTATGTTTTAGCTGTGCAAGCCTGCCTTTAGTGATAAAAACATTACCTTTACAATTACATGAAAATGTAGTTCATGGAGTGTATTGTTTCTTATGAGAACAACAAAATAGGCACCTTAGTTCACACAATGTGATTGTCTACTGCGATCTATAGATAGGCATATGAGGAAATGAATATTTTTCCAGCTTATTAGTAAAAAAAAAATTGTGAAAATAAAACCACCACAAAATATTCAGTGTACACAGTCTATGTATGGCAGGTTTGTTTTGTAAACAACAATCTCTTGCAGGCGTGTACAATGTCCTAAGACAACCATTGAGGGGGTACTTTCAATAACATGTACACTGTATGCAGGGCTTCACACTAACTTTTTTTTCAAACTTGCCCTTTTGGCAAGTAAAATTATCCGCTTTCAGATTTTACTTGGCCCGATTGGAAAATTTACTTGCCCCAAAATCAACAATTAAATCAAAACGACTTGAAAATGATTATCTCACCCAGATTTTAACCAATAGGCCTATTTTCATAGGCATTGGACATTTGTTTTTTAATTCTAGAGGTTGCAAAAGGTGTTAATTTTAAAATTAAAGATCTTGAAATAGAGTACAATGAAGCAATATAATTATTAAATTATAATTTTAAAGTTACACTGAACAAAAATTGTTAGATGTATTTTTGTTGCGTTTTGGAAAGATTTGTATGTTTTGCTCAGTTCATGATCAAAATTTTTACTTGCCCAATCGGCAAGTAAATTTAACAATTTGAGTGTTTAACTATTGCGCCATCAATGAAATTTTACTTGGCCCCGGGCAAGCGGGCAAGTGTTAGTGTCGACCCTGCTGTATGTAGAATGAAATAATTTAGTTTAATTCTGGCTATCTGAACCAATTATGTTTACATCAATGGACTTGTGAGTTGATTTATTCATTAAAAATGGAAATGATCCATCATCTTATAAATCTCAATTCCACATAAATTCCTCCAAAGTTAAGCAGCCATGACTTCATTGCAATCAAAGTTCCGTGCTCTGTGTTCACTGGCGGCACTAAACACACATACCCACATATTTTGTAGCATGCATGTATCAATGTTAGGCATACTGAGGCTATTTATACGAAGCTAAATATTTATTTTCATTTCTATTTTTCTGTGTAACCATTCTGAATTTAATAGCCTTTCCAAAATATTGACACACATGTACACAACGAGTTTTTTTTTCTTTGATAATAGAAGAACTGAAGGGCAGCTGCCCATAATTTTGTTGACATAAATCGTGGGTTCTCATAAAATGTTTGCAAGCTTGTTTACATACATATCTCAGTTACAGGGTCCCTTTGGACAATGTGACAAGTTTCACCAATGAGGGGGTACTTCCATATTACCTCTCAAGGTAGGATTCAGTCACTGAAAGTTTACAGCAGGGAGGTTTGGGGAGAGGCTCATCAATTCAAATAACAACACTGACCTTACAATGATGTGATGTGACAAAGTTAGCATTGGGGGTGGGGTCGGGGTGAGGGAGAGGAAGAGGAAGAGGAAGAGGAAAAGAACAGAAAAAAAAAGATTCTACACACTCTGCAGTGCCAAAATGAGTATTAGCTGAATTAATAATTGGTAATGCTTCATTTATTGCTTACGAAATTACATGGTTTTGTTGTTAGGCGGGAGGAATCAATATTGAATTATGTGTTCGTTTTTATTCTATCACATAACAAGGCCCAAATAGTATGGGGGAACAGAAGAGGCAAACAAGATCTAGTACACAATAATGTATCAATAATGAAAGAACATGCCTTTGGCAAAAGGAACATAGTTTGGGCAACATGATCACAAAGTTATAACATTTCAAAACAACAAATACATCAAATACAAAATAAAATATGAAGAAATACATACACCTGTAAATGAATGAATAAATAAATAAATAAATAAATAAATAAACAAATAAATAAATAAACAAATAAATAGATAAATGAATAAACAAATAAATAAATAAATAAACAAATATAACAAATAAACTCATAAGAAAGTAAATAACTTAACATATAGCCTAATCTAATCAATTAAAATTGAAATATAAAGATAAATTAGTATAGGAGTGTGACAATATATATTTTAATGCCTCAACTGAAAAGAATAATAAATTCAAATTGCTATTTTTATGTTCCAAATGCTCTTATCACACAACAGTAATGCAGAAAATTCAGCTGTATGGGACATTTTCTCCAATAGAGTATTTCAATTCTTTTCCAATCACCTTTAAATTCTCTCAAGTCTCAGACACTCGGAGCTTAATGTGCACTCCATATGTGCGGTATTTGACACGTCTAGCTGCTACTGACTAACTAGAGCGTGCCCACTCCAGATTTCCATGGCCCAATCCGTGTGGGAGGGGATGAGGGTTTCTAGCTTTACATCTAGGAATAGGATTTAGCTTGTGAATCTTGTCACGTCTTGGATAAGCAAACATAAGATGTTGGGATGCATACAGACTGTTTTGCTGTAGCTTCAGTGACACATGTGTAAGTATGTGCACCATGTATTCAACATTAAAACTGTCAAACAAATGTGTTACTACTAGCTACATACAACTTTAGTCAGTCTAGTTTTCAGTCTGTTTAAAAAATGCAACTGTTTTAATTTCCAGCAAGAGAAGGTAAAATATAAAATCATGAAATGGTCCATAACCTGTAAATATTAACACTTACAGTATGTACTATGCTTATCTTTAAAGGTATTGGCTAACATTTACCACAGTTAAAAAAATCTGAGCCACATGATTCCCCATGCTACCAGTGTCTTTGATGCGGTCTAAAAATGAAGCCCTGAAAAAATTGTATTTCAAAATGATTATTTAGTGCTTTAAAAAAGTGAAAATCGTAAGTTGACCAGATTCACTTGCCCATTTCCTCCCATAGACTTACTGTGTGTACACCTAGGCTATTAAAACTCGCCCCGAGTTTTAATTGTTTATTCATGCATAACTTGCCATTGGCAGTGTAACTTTCCAAACTTTTGTATTCTAGGGTGTTTATTTGTCCACTTAAACACTACTATGTAGCTCAGATATAAAAGTTTGACAATTTTTCAAATTGAAGCTCCACAATGTTAGCCTATCACTTTAAGGCCTACTTAATTGTTGCCTCCATACCAATGTATGTGTGTCTGTTTTTTGTGTGTTTATTTGATATGCTTACATTGGTTATAATTGTACTACATTTCTTCCCTCATTTGGCTCTAGGAGTTGGTGATTTCTAAGAACGATTTTTAAAATTATTGTGTTACTTGTTTAAACATTGCACTCTATAAGAGTGAAAAGGGCTTGATTTGCTAATATTTGTATAAATCTGTCATTTCAAACACTTAAAGGTGAAGTGACATCATTGGGGATAGTCCTCAACCTGGGGTAAATCTATTCTACAATCAAATAATCTGTGCAGGGATTCTACTGTGAGAATTTTGTGGGCACAATTTGACTCATTTTTGTTATTGATCAAATTGTTTTTATCTGTATATATTGTGAGCAGGGCCCCTTGGCAGAGCAGTTATTAAACTGAAAGGGCCACCCTGCTAAAAGAAGATGGAAATAAATAAATAAATAAATAATAAATAAAGTATTACCATCTGTATGCCTTGTGACAAACAAATGTTGAGTAGCTTTCTATGGGATTAATTCTGTCTACACTCGAGAGAAATTCAGTTATTGTATGTTCATGCTTGATTCTTCTTCAATATCAATATTTAAGACAAATATTATTATTCAAGACTAATCCTTCCAGCCAGGAGATACCCTCCAGCTGGTGTATCTTTCAACCAGTCTGGATCTTTAGGTATTTTCTTTTCTTTCTCCCAATCATGTCACTGTTCTTTAAACTTTTGATTTTCATTTTAAAAAAAAGTTTAATTTTTTTTCATGGGTTTTCTAATACTATTTTTGTCACATGATCAATTTCTTATGTATTTCCCTTTTCCTTTTATTTTACTAAAATCAATGATTAAAAATTGATGTTGAATCACTTGTTTGAAATCTGCCCACCCTGTTTAGCTCCCCCTGTAGGATGAACAAACTTACTGTTCATTTGACAAACTGAAAAAAAAGTTGGAGCTACTTCGCAACTACATGTGCATAACCCTGACATAAAGTTCTGAAAGGGCAGGGATATTTACCACAGGGCCAGATGACGACAAGAGATCAAATACACACACAAAAAAAACCC
>JZLH01S0137757.1:154687-177787 GCA_001188425.1 Eucidaris tribuloides
CTTTTTCACAAATAACGTCATAGATGACGTCACTGATGGTCTATGACATTGACAAGACTACCATGCCGAGGTATTGACATGGGACATAACTATGCTAAGTTACAAGACTAATGCTGTTGTCATTCTTGAGATATCGTCTGAACAAAAAGTGACTAGAAAGAAACACAAATAAACAAAGTAAGAAAAAAATTTCGTACAAACTCTAGGGTGATCCGCGTTTACGCGGATCACCAAAAATCTTGTCACCTGTTTTGGGCATCACTGCCAATTATTACAAGATAATTATGTTTTTACCAGACTGTCAAATTCACCTTTGTCTACACTCTGAGAGTTCAAAGTGCATCATCTTTTCTATGACAAAGTTTGCTCTGAGCACCAACAACAAACACATTTAACAAATCTAGGTAATCTGAAAGTCAACGATGTCTGTACTATGGACCATGAAGATCCCGATCTGTTTTCGCCCACACAAACACATCAGAACTTTCACATCAAAATTTGATGAAATCTACACCTCATGGTTGGAATTACTCTCTTGTAGACCACCTGTTGGTATGAGGACACATTGTCACTTTCATAATTCTACAATTTACTGTCACACACATTGGAGAATTTAAAGCAAAAGTGTGTTTGTGTCATGAACATGCAAACCTCTCCTGGTTCTTGAAGTTTGTAGAAATAAACTAACTTTTTACCTCCTTTTAAGAAGTCAGTGCATTAAATGGTTGTGTGTTAATGACATGATTGGGAGAAACGAAAATTGACTCTGGAACCAAACTGGTTCAAAGATATACCAAATGCATATGCCAGCTGGTGTGTATCTCCTGGCTGGAAGGATTTATCTTGAAGCCGAATCAAGTACATGTGTATGAACTTATCAACATTTTGTCTCTCGAGCCCCTACAGAAATAGATCCCATGAAAGCTACAAAACAAATTTGTCCATCCCAAGGCATACCGATGAAAGTTATTTTAAAACTTTGACTTCAAAAGTTTCACAGTAGAATCCTTGCAGTTTATTTGATTCTAGAATAGTTTCACTTTCACCCCAAGTTAAGGACTAGGCCTACCCCCAATCATATACCTTTACAAGTGGTTTTCACTTGGTTTACTAGTCAGCTGAGTACTCTATCAGTATTAAATTGAACAATTGTTTACCAACAGTAACAAATTCATTTGTTAACTGGTAAAGAGATCAAATATGGAAAGATGGATATTCAATGATTTCTTAGCTTTTCTCACTTTCCTGGTTAAAAAATCATTATACATGGAAAATATGAAAAGTGGTTTACTAATATTATGTTTACAGGATCATTAAAAAAAAATGGGAAAAATACATTTTCCAACATTACTCAAGTAACTAGTAGTAGGCATATTCTCCTTAAAGATCAGTATGAAAATTGCCATTACACTGGTATCCCAATATACATGTAAGTCAGGTAAATCATTTAAACTTTATAAGAGTAGTACAAATATACTTGTGAGTTAAAAGTAGTTTCCTGGCATTACTTCTGTCACTAGTTCACTAGTCAAGAGATTAGTGTTGCATGACTAAGTCGCGAAAAGTCGTAGTCGCGACTGCCTACACGGAGTCGCGACTCCGACTATCAGAACGCAATAGTCGACTTTTTATCACATGTTAATTTGTAATAAAAACTGAGTCAAAAGACGTAAAAATTGAACAGAACTACCAATCATTTATCTACCATTTTGTGGCAGAAATGAATCCCCAATCTCTCTTCGATCGCAAATCAAACAGAACTGCCAAAATATTTTGGATCAGCCTATAATCGTGCAATGCTATCATACATGTGTTGCCGTATACGTGCGACTCCGACTGCGACACCCATTCACCACACATCACCACTCTTGAACACACTAAGACGTTGAACACCAATAGTCGACTAATAGTCGGAGTCGCGACTATTGGTGGGCGACTAGTCGACTCTCTAAAATGCTGAAGTCGTGCAACACTACAAGAGATCAATACGAAAAACCTGTTTTGTGTCAAATCATGAATTCTATTTCATCATCATGAATTCTGTTCATGCTTTGTATTTTATAAGAACCCACACCCTAAATGTAAACAATGAAAGTAAGGACAATATGAGGTTGATTTACTGCAACCTTTATGAATGAAAAGAGAAGAAATATATTCAAAAAATATGTACACTGCCAAATTTTGGGAAAAAACATCAAGAAATTCAATACTATTCACAAGCCGTTAGTCCACAACAGTAAGAATAGAAACCATTAAGCCAATTTGTTAACGCATGGCTGATTTTTTTTTCCATCAAGGTTAATGACTTTTGTACCACTGTTTCAATGAAAAATAATTGATCTCTCAGTAAATGAGCTAACACAATGTTTTCAGGTTAAAGTTGGCATGTCCCAACTTTCACAGGAATTACGCTTTACTCATTAATATACTGAAACTATAGCTTGGCAAGTTTGAAACTTTGGGAATACACATATGGTGTTATTATGTGAATGAGGTTTACTGAACCAACAAATGTGTGACTGATTCTAACAATAGAAGTCAACCAGCAACAATTGATACTCAGTTTTGCATCCTTAGTAAATACATTTGATGTTTGCAACCAATGACCCTAAAAAGTAAATTTACGTCAATAAAAGTTTGAATAGGATTAGTTACACACCCACACAGCATATGCCGCAGACCAGACTGTTCACAAAGTACATGTAGGCTACTACTGTCAGTGCAACCTACAACTTTTATCTCATTACACATCATAAGGTAAGGAAAATTAGTGATTGCATGCTGTCTGGGTATTTTGGAAGGCACATGTAGTTTTTGCACTTATACAGTGTAACAGCAAAGAGTAATAGGAGGCAGCATTTTTTTTAAAGATATGAAATAAAACCAGTTTTGATAAAGGGGGTACAGAGGGGAATTCCATGGGGTCTGCACTCTTCTCACATTTTTTTTTTCTGAAAGTCATTTTTCCTTGTGTTTTGATATATTTTGACCAATGCTTATGTTTTGTAGCCCCCCCCCCCCCACTATTTTAATGTATATTTGTGTTGTCTAAAATCATTTATGAAATAAAAAATGGAAAGAAAAATACAAGCACTATTAGGGTATTTAACATTCTGCATTTTATTTTATCATCTCATTTTATTTTACTTATTTATTTATTTATTTATTTAATTATTTATTCATTTATTTATCTATTTATTTATCTAATTTATTTACTCATTCATTTATTTATTTAAATTCAAATAAATTCTATTCTAAAATTTATTAATTTTATTTATTTCATTCATTAAAATCTATTTATCTATAATGTATGTAGTTTGTTATTCATCCATTTTGTCCTTCCCATTGTCCGGACCCTACCTCATCTCACCGTGACTCACCCCCCCCCCCCCGAATTTTTTCTGGATATACTCTTGTTGTCTCCCATGATCTGTCCATCTATTCAGACTCCAATAACTTCCCTGACACTGCACATTTGGATCTGATGAAAACAAATAGACGAGCAAACGTGCCAACAATGAGAGAACTTGTCTCCCATTAATGTCAACCTCAATGTAGATTTCGGTGTAGATTTCGGCCGACATCACATGCATGCAAGAAAAGTGTTGGATTGTCTTGTCTCTCAGCGACACTACACATGTGTATGCCCAGCTGCCCAACGTCGAAATCGACTAAGGGTACTATGTCAACAATGTCACCTTGTGATCACAATAATGTGGACGTGTAGCAACTAACCGCCACTCTTTCTTGAACTAAAAAGTGATGATTTTCATTTGAAAACACATATAAGTAATATGATTAATATTATATTTTATTATATTTTGTGAGCAAAATGAAACTTAATTTATTCTTTTTAATTCAATCAGTTTCCTATGAATAGCGTTCAACAATGTGATGCTAACTTGCAAACACTTTCTCTCTACACACTACAGTTTTGTCAAATAAACATTACTAATTTCAAACTCAAGAGGGAGCTATTCTCCTCAACCAAACACACATTCTGGCGATCTCCTGTTTCAAGCAATCATTAGGGAATGAGGTGAGGTTACCGACAGCTGAAACCCATCAGTAATAATGTTAGATAGCCCTTGTTTTACCGGCAAGTATGTTGACAACCTTAAACAGGCTGACACGGTAGTGATGCTTAAAGGGGAATGAAACCCAGACATCTTACTGAATTCAGAGAGTACAGAACAATACAAGATGGAAAATAGTGAAAGTTTGAGCAAATTTGGTTGAACGGTTCAAGAGTTGTGATTGTTCAAAGTTTATTTAATCCTTGTTATGAAGGATCCTTAAATTGGCAACTCTACCCACTTTTCAGATGAAAGTGTGGAGAACTTCCCATTGGATTTGTACACAAATTTTCAATAATTTGCGTTTTTCTGAAGTGTCAGTTAAGAAAGTATCTAAATTCTTTCAGAAAAACATGTAAAATCATTTTTGCTAGGACATACTTGCGCAACAAGCAAGAGCAAATCAGATATTTGATAAAAAGTGAGAATGAGTGAAAATTTGTGTACAAAACCAATGGAGAGTTCTCCACACTTTCATGTAAAAAGCTGGTAAAGTTGCCAATTTAACAATCCTCCAAAGCAAGGATCAAATAAACTTTGAACAAACATAACTCTTGAACCGTTCAACCAAATTTCTTCAAACTTTCACTAATTTCCTTCTTGTATTGTTCTGTAATGTCTGAATGCAGGAATGTGTCTGGGTTTCATTCCACTTTAAGGACTCCAATAACAATGTCTCAACTTTTTTTTGATACACTTTGGTATAGGTATTATGCAAGAAAGCTCTTACTGCCAAAATCATGGTGCTTTTATTTAGCCCACTAATTGTAACAAAACTTGGGTCAGAGATGTACTTATGTTTTGGTGCTGACAAAGGTCATGTGCAAAGGTCAAAGGTCAATTCAGGTCATATACAATTAACATGCAAACGTTTTGCTATTGAACAAATAACTGATATTCTTATTTTACTCAAGCAAATATTTGATGTGATTATCAGTATGCAAACTTGCACAAACATACTTCATTGCCTGAAGTATATATTGGACTTAATTTCTATACACATATTTTCAATTTTGTTCCATTTGTTAATTCATTGCAAAAAAAAAGTGAAACTAGGCTCTACTTTGATTTGTCTGGGTTTGATGGTACCCTTTAAGGTATTGTTTTTATCATAACCTTCACTGAGGACACAGCCTACAAATTATTTATATACCATTATGTCCTTTCCCCTGTAAAGGACATAAAACCTTTTCCTATACTTGTTCACAAACATTCCAAATATGTCACATGGCAATCTACATATGTCTGAGCAGGATGTGTTAATTTGGCTTGTTTTGACATTACAAATGTTTACATGTCAGTCCAAGCCACAAGTGCAAAAATAGATCATGTTTTGCAAATTCCTCAGGGCTGCTGCATGTAACCCAATGCCTAGCCTTAAAGCTGCTGTACCAAGGCAGTTGAAAATATGTAACAAACATGTATGCTGAAATGCAAGTTTATCACGCACTGAACAATCATCATGCCTTGCCTAATAATATTACATTCCCCTTACTTCTGTAGAAAAAAAAAAATCACAAAAAGTTCCAGAGGGCACAATGAGCCCACCATAATACTTTTGTTTATCCATCTATATTTGTCTTTTTTTTCAATTTCATCAAATTTGGTAACTTTTCTGAGAGTTCTACTGTATGTCAAATAATCAAACATCCTATTTCTTTGTTACCCATGAAATAGGTGCAGATTTTATGTATTTTTAATTTTTTTGCTGCATTACTGATATGCCTTTTCATGGCCTTTTTAGGATTAACTGGAAGGATAAAAACGAGTTCAGCTCTGTACCACTTCAAAATGTATTTTTACTTTTTACAATTCAATACATGCAAAGAATTTGAAGCTTATAATATGGAAGTATACAGAATTTGCATTTTAGGTAACAGAGAACTGGGGACTTTAGTCTACCCTACTGATATTCTGATGGAAACACTGTTGAATCCGAGGCCGGCCCCAAGGCCAAATGCTGGTGGGCTCGGTCTCGGTCCGAGTCACCTGTACAAACCACAAGGTTGTGTTTTGGGGTGGCCTCGGTCTCGGAACCTATGGTCCCTGATACAACACTACTGTCTCTAGTGTAAACAGTCCCTATAGATAATGATGAGCTCAGAACCAATGTTAGATCCACATAAACCATTCGCTGTGAGCTGGGATTTACGGAGTCACATGTGCGTACACAGACACCACTCTTGTTTGGAATGCTATGCTATGTATAGTGTGTCGTCCTTCCCAAAACTGAAGATGCTGCCATTAAGGTCACAGGGAGATCCATATGTTTTTGTTGTATTGTGTGGCCATTGTCTGTGACATCTCTATTGGGGTGTCGTCGGTCGCGGAGCGTGACGCCCCGAATGTCGCTAAACGCACTATTGATGAATACAGTGGTCGCGGACCGCTGAATAACTGAATGGCTGGCTGACTGGCCAATGAGCATTACAGACTGGTTGGTAACATTTATTTACTGACCGTGCTGTAACGTGACGGTGCAACGACGATGATGTGCTTTATTAATGATGTCCCCATTAACACATGTACACAAAACAAACATCATGCCTATATGAAATGTAACATTTCTAATGAGGTCAAATCTTTTGTGAAAGACTAAATGTGCTGGATTAGAGGGAGGAAGGACACTCATTTGATGATTAATTGAGGGGGGGGGGGTTGAATAAACACACAGGGAAAGCATTGCAACTTCATATATTTTCATTTGAAGCCTCATAACAAAGTACACACAAACAAGGAAATCTATATAAATATAGTTCAGAAAGTTGGAAATAAAAAGTTTTTAATATGCATTCCACTGAAATCATTATACAATATTCAATCTATTTCATTATCATACCCATTTTTATTTCTTTATGTGTAGGCACATGTACAGCTCCTTTCTGATATTTTCAAAGGAATTTGACGTTTATTGCAATCGTGTAGTAACATGGAAAAGATATACTGTAGATGTTTATACATTTTCTGTCATCTATGGACACTTATCGATAAAAAGAAGAAAATAATGCCACATGTGTATGTATAGGCCTACTACACACGATACAATACAAATACAATCCAATTTGTGCTTGTTAAGTTGTTACCAAATCCAGTGCAAAGTAACTTCAGGCGATCACAAAGAGGCTACACATAGAATATTTTAAACTACAACAAGTGCAATACAAGAATGATAAAATAATAGGACTGGTCGAATATGAATCCTGCTCTGTGATGCAGTGAGCTGACCCAACCAGTACAGTACATCCATTTGGATCATGGTCAGATCTCGCAGTGTGTGTTGGGCCTAAGTTACTGGCACATTTATTTGCCCATCTTTTGACAATTTGCAAATCTTTCCAGCAAAGGCTTAGAAACATGTAGCCACGGCGATTAGAGGATAAGTAACGGGCTCTTACTGCAGAAGCAGAAGTGCTTGTTCATTCAAACGTAATGTTTGTTGGTTGACGTAACGCAGGTGCTTGAAACACAGAACCTCATCCCATAGAGCAGCTCTCCTGTGGGAAGGTAATCTCAAAGTCAATAACAGAAGATCTTTTCCTCAACAATTGAGGTCTGGTTGGTTTGGCTTACAGTAAGGTTAGAAAGTGTGTGTTTGGTAGTACTGATTGTGAAAGCAACTTATGTCCACTCCCGTCTGCACAGAAAATCAGAAATCAACTAAGAAGGAAATATGTATTTTTCTAAAGTTATAATAAATATTACCAAAAATAAATATTCATCACTTTCAAAAATTCATTTCTCAACTCCCACCAAATATTTAAGCCCTGTTTCTGTATTATTAGAACTGTTGGACACATTCATAATATTTTCCACCCTTCTGTTTACACAAACATGAAAAGAAAATCAGTTTTATGGTAGTATTTGAAATAAACAAATGAATTAATGTAAAGATAAACAGCAGATATATGGAATTCAATTTATTATTTCTGTGTAAAAATTTTGAAAAGAAAATAAGTTTTGTGGTGATATTTGAAATTTCCAAATGGAATTAGTGTAAACATCAAATATCTGGAATTTAATTTATTTCTGCATATAAATAGAAGAAAACAATTTTGTGTCAATTTGAAAATTTATGTTTCAATATACACATTTAAGTTTTTGCCACTACTCCACACACACACACACACACACACACACACACACACACACACACACACACACACACACCACCACCACACACACACACACACACACAACAACCACCCTACCCCCCCCCCCCCCACGAAATCATGCTAGATGACTTATGATTGATATAACCATCCCCATCTGTGTGATATAAAAGATGTCCTCATTCTAATGATTATGTTCTAATACCTTGCAATGTAGAATAATCCAAATCTCTAGGATGGAATTGCCATAAATGTGCTGAACCTAATAAATCAAATTCCAGTTTCACTGGTAAAGCATAAACCATAGAACTGGTACTGATGAATTCAAGTCACTGCAGCTTCCTGCTTCACTGAATAAACAATCAATACACCAATAAAATTCTACTTTTATTTTGTCACGTAAAAACTACACCATAACCCCGGGGTACCAACTAGAAATCCGCCATTTTGTTGAATTATTTATTTATTTTCAGCACTGTACCCTGGGTTACAAAATTATGTAAAAGTTTATGAAATAAGGGTGAAAATAACACATTAACTTCATTTTTACCCTATTTTTCGTAAGTTTATGCCTTTTTGTTGTGCACTTGCACGGCCTCTGCATCATCATCACTGATTTCATCGATCATAACTGAAGAAAATACATTTTTTAACACAAGAGGGCGCTGCACAACGGGGTACCCCGGGGTACAACGGTACCCCGGGGTATGGCGTGGTGCATCATTTGTAGGTTACTATAGCCATGTCCACACGATCGGACATAAGTTGCTTGTGACCGGGCATAACTTATGTCGGTAATAGCGTCGGATATAAAGTTGCTGTGTGAACGATTGTCGGGCATAACTCTATCAGATATAGCGCGACTTATACCCGACGATTTATATCCGAAGAAAACCAGATATAAGTCCGGTAATAAGTTATACCCGGTAATAACAAAATACGTGTGGACGGTTGTCGGATATAACTCCGATCTTGAAAGGGCAATTACTCTTTGCGAAGACAACTTCATTGTTTACCAATTCACATTTCACGCAATTTGGGTCAGAGGTTACTACCCGATAGCACCTTGACTACGTTATTTCCTGTCTGCTATTACCGATAAAGATGTGTCAGGCATAAGTTTTGTCGGGTATAAGTGTTAATACCGACACGTGTGGACGCGTTGGTGTATCAATGGAATTTTTTTTATTACGTCGGACTTATACCCGACAAAGATATGCCCGGTAATAACTGCCTTTGTGAACGCAACTACAGTAAGTGTTGTAACTGACTAAAGATGGATAGTTCTTGCAATATCATGGTTTTATTTGTGAGGCCTACAGTAAAGTGTAATGTACACGTAATAACCTAATTCATTATCAAAAAAGTGATTATCATTCATGTTTGAAAAAAAAAACCCATAACTGCTACAAAAGCACATCCTTAATCATCACTGCAATTGCCATCATCATTCCCATAATTAAATCATACGCTGTAACCTTTTCTCCATCTCTTCCTCTTCCTCTACCTCCTCATTCTTCTGCCTCTTTTTTTTCTTCTTCTTCGAAACTTTATCTTCCTCCTCCTCCTCCTCGTCTTCCCCTATTAAATCATATTGATCATCATTTTTATTTTTATTTTACTACTACTACTACTACAATTACTTCTACTACTACTACTAACCCTAACCCTAACCCTAGTACTACTACTCATGTGCTACTCCTACAGCTACTGCTACTACAAGGGAAAAAATTCAAAAAAATTCACGGCTACTTTTCCCATTTCAGTGCTCCCCACATATTCTTTTGTATTGAACCCTAGATGGTAATTTATGGGGGCTCTTTTGGCCATTTCAGGCCGAAATTGCCTCGTGCCCCCATGTATTTTTTCCCCTGGCTACTACAAATTCTGCTGGTGCTGCTGCTTCTACTAGTACTACCACTACCACAATTCATAATACAAGACTGGATACTAAAATATTATTTGCCAATGAAATGTCACAAGAATAATTCACTGTAGGAAATCAATCTGACCTGCACCCTTATTCCATTCTTGGCATCTGTGCATCCACTGTCATGCACACCACTACCACTAACATCAAATCAATTCAACATTTCTCCTCACTATGTACACTGCTCCTTAAAAGAAAGAAAAAAGTATTCGGCATATTAACTAGATGTGGATCAATTGCGAATGCAAACATGCAGGGTTGATCTTCCACCACAAACGAGATCAATCCACGCTCGGCTAGTGATATTATTTTCCAAGTCGGTTGCTATTTCCCAAGGTCTCGGGAAGATGGCTTTTCAGGATGAATCAAACTCGCTGAGAATTAAAGCCGGGACCAGTCGGAGCATTACCTAATTAGATGATACCAGCGGGCTCCTTCCCCGTGTCTCGCTGACCATAATTGAATACCGACTCAAAATTGGATAATGCTCCGTTTTGAGAATTAGGCAGTTTGGGATTTCCATTTGCAGAAAGAATTTGTACGTCTTAGTCAAATTTGGTAGAGGTACTTAGGAATTAATCATTCCGCAAAACTGCATAATTTCTCCGCAAACAAGTATGCATAAATGTATGTACGGCATGATAAGGTTAATACCAGTATACACAGTATGTGGATATATGGTGTATATACTCAAATATCGTATCTAATACACTACTGCTCTATAAATTTGTATCTTACATGTACATATCATACATTCATACAGAAAACACTCACACAAGATCTACTGTGCATAAAAAAAAACACTTTCGATTGATGAATATCAATGTTTTTATTAGTAAGCTCTTCTAAATATAAAGTTATAAACGAAATTTTTTTAAGTTACTTATAACAACAGTTATGAATAAAAAAACCTAATTTCATTAATGGATTCCACATGCACTGTATACAGATTACCTTCACACACACACACACACACACACACACACACACACACACACACACACACACACACACACACACATACCACTCAAATCACAAAATTATTCAACTCTATTCAGAATCATTCAAAATTAAACGGATCTATCTAAGTGTTATTTAAACAAACATTCAATTGTTTTTTGCTGTGCAATGGAAAACAATATTGGCATCCATGTAAAAGATGGATAAGTAGAATACTGAGGATCTCTCAAATGGGAGGAAATGGGATACAAGGCTAGAACTATAATGTGAAAACATGATAGACTTAGGCAGTTTGAAAACTTGTCCCAGCTTCAAAGTTATACATTTATTTGATTACATTGTTTTTGTGTGTTTGTTATTGTTCAGAATTCAGATTATAGGCCTCTAACCCCTTACTCCCTCCCCCCCCCCCATTTATGCATATCACTTTCAATTGCAAGACAGACACATTTTTATTAAGTGGAATCTAATATCATTCACGTCACTCATAAACATTCTGTATTAACAAGCTGTATTGGTCAGACCCACTGTTTGTAACATACAATGTGTACCATTCAATGTGCAACATATGAGGACAAACATTCCACTCATCCACGTAGTACATAAAACATGTTTCAACAAATGTCTTGTTGTGACAATTATCATTTAAAGGCGTTGCCACTTAAAAAAAATGTCTGAGTTACATCCTCCTTCATGCCATTAGCATCTCTAATTATGTCTAAAAATGGAGTCCTGAAAAAATTGTATTTCAAATCGATCATTTGGTACTTCCAAAAAATTTAAATCTATGAGTGACTAGTTTCATGATACCTGTCTTTCCTATCGACTGCTGAGTCCAATAATGCCTTATTTATGTGTGATATTTATCTATAGTTTTCTTGCTACTAGCAGCATAACTTTTTAAAGTTAAATGTAGTCTAGGGTGTGTTTCGTCTAGTTATTCAAGTGCTATCATGAAGTTCAGACATCAAAGTTTGACATTTTTTAAATCAATCATCCACAATGTTGAAGAATGTCTTTAAGCAGCAAAGATCTGCAAAACGATCTATTCATAGCCGCGACTATTTTCTTTCTGATCTTTGAAAATGCTGCCACTAATTTGCACACACAAGAAATGATGTAACATCAACTTTAGTAACCATGACATGTCTGTCAACACATCTTGACGCGAACGGCTGCTGCCATGCCACGAGAAAGAAAGCGGTGATCAGCGATCGTCCCCGGAGCTGCTCGATATTGACCAGATCGATTGGCGTGCTTGGAATTCAAGCCATGTGCAATCTGTGGGTAAAACTAAACTCGACGTCCTAGGAGGAATCCTAACATCATTTGCTGGACCTGCCGTCGTGCCGCGGCCCGGCGATCATCTACTTAACTGCACGGAAATTTATGGTACGTTTACGCACACCGTATATGGGAGTCATGCACGTGCATACAAAATATGACAAGTACCGTGTACAATCAGATATGCATAACTGCAATATTGGATTTACGTGCACATCTCTCCAGCCTGTAGTACACACATAAGAAAGAGCATACACACAAAATAAGGAGATTGTAACAATATGTATGACAACTACATTGCCTTTGTTATGAGACTGTCCAGTCTTTGTAAATGTCCTTTGTTAAATGTCCAGTCTTTGTAAATGTTATATCTACATTTTGTATTTATACAACAGTATAAACAATATACAGCAACATTATCTATTTTTTTTAACTAACAGACCACAAATTATAGATCATAAATATGAATTCAATGTAAATATTATTACACCATGTACTGTAAGAAACAGCAATTTATCCAGCAATTTAATGAAATTGTATTTGATTTTATAAATCTATAGCTTATTCATATCAGTGTTGGCTTTACCCTAAATATCATTATTCACTTTAAATTATAATATGTTAAATAAATACATGTATAGCATACTGATGTGAAATAAACTAGCCTTGAATACAATATAACTATACACAATTTATTTTGACTTGCTGCAAAAAAGAAGGCAGAGTACACAAAATATTAACAGATTCATCTTGAAACTACATATTATTAATCATGTCTCTGTAGGGACAGTGATTTTCCGCGATAACGGAAAACGAACGGAATTTCCGGAAATCACAATTTGAAACGGAAAATGAATTTTCAAACGGAATATCACGGAAAACCTCTTTTTTCTCCAATTTTTTTCTTTTTGAAAGGAAAAAACACAAAACTCAGATCAAAAATTAGAAAAACTTGACACAAAAACACAGAAACAGCAATAAATATTTGTTTCAAGTTTTATGTAAACGGAATTGTCAATTTTTTTCATGTATACAAAGTCTATGGTAAAACTGAATTGCCATTTTTCAGACAAGTTGAAACGGAATTTCAGATTTTTGAAAACATAAAAGGCCTTTTCTTGAAATGGAAAATCACTGTCCCTATGACTCTGCCCCTCCCCCAACCCATTTAGAATACCAGGGGGACTATGGTTTGGAGTTGTCAAAGGTCAACAAAATATAAATTTTGTTGGTTAAATAAACAGGGGGCTTCTCATTGTTGCAAAGATATCAACATTAATATCATGGGAAATGGCATATTTGGAAGCTGTCCAAAATTGCCTCAAGAACCAAATGAGTTGATATACAGTGTACATCAATATGAATGTAGTCTACACCCAGGCTGAATAATAATAAATAGCCCAAGTAAATAACAAAGTTTTTACTTGAAGAGACAAGAGTGAGCTTATGCCAGGATTGAATTAAAGTTTGACCAAAATGTGGAAATTGCAGAAATTAAAGCCATACAAAATAGCCATTATTCTTGGAGGAAACATGTTTGACTGTATAAGTTTCACCGCAGAAACTTTGAACAATACATGTGCGCATTGTATGCTTAATTAGAAAATCATTTTTACTATGTATATGTATGAAACATTACCGGCAATCCTGCTTTTTTCCCTTATCAAATGCACTTACAATCACATACACATGCACACACAAATACACCCCTTTCACCCCACCCCCTATAATATGTACAAGGTTCAGTACAAAAGAAAGCAAAAGTGGCACCAGGTTCCAATACTCTTAATTAAGATACATATATCTGAAATTTGGCTGTCAAAAACTTCTCTGTGACTCATCAATTTGTGCTAAATCTGCTCTACCATTTACCAAATTATTGCATTAATCGCATAAGCAAGACTAATTGACCAGTTTCTTTTTAGACTTCTTGATCGCAAATGAGGGTAAGATGGTAGAATGCAGAATGAGCTTTAATAAATTGAAACTTGTATTAATTAATCTGTTAAAACCAGTTAGTTTTGACATGATATCAGCCTGCTGGTAGCACCTACAATATTCATTTAATTCGGGCATTGATTTAATGCAAGATGCAACCCAACCATACTAAAGGTTTACATATCATGTATGAAACAGATAACTTATCACTGTTATTCTTTTGAACATTTTCTTACAGGGCTGGTAGATTTCAACTTATTAATCATTAATTTCAAATGCAATGGAATTCAATAACTTTTCAGTTTTACTATAAGAAGAATTTAAAAAAAATAAAAAAAATCAGCTGGGCTAGTCACATCTGTACACATCACAAGACTGTAATTTCATAACTTCCTGGCTCTTGAGTTTTGCGCATGACAGTGCTGCTCAGCAAGTGTTGATATTTTCAGCCTTTGCATTCTGCCATTTCACATATCTTTTAACACTAACAACAATAATACCTTTCAGTATTGATCAGAGGGCCAGCTAGCCTTGTTTTGCATATATCAGCAAATCACATGCAAGGTATTGGTAACAAGAATCAATAAGTGATCGATCACTGCTATCGGTCTGAGTAAATATTGTGGGTAAGAATGAGGTTTGTTAGTGAGCAGTCATGTCTCTGTTTTTCCTTTTTCCCTTTGTGGGAGGCTAATCCTTGTGTATGTAAAAAAACACAATTCTTGAATAAGTGAAAAGTGCTCTCACATGGTTTCAATTTTAAATATGGTGTTGGTTCGTGGCAGGAAGAAATAGCACCCTCGTTTGACACAAATCATGATAATGGGTGCACAAATGCACTGTACAAAGTCTTGGTTCTTTGGCAAAATGCAGTATTTCATATTTTCTTCTTATGGTCAGCACACCATAGCACTATAACAATGCACATTCATGAATATTTGCTTGTATTTTGACTTTATCTCATGTCATCCTTCACACTTTTAATACAGTGTAATACGGTATACCATACACACCAAATATTTTGTGGTGGTTTTATTTTTGTGAATTTCACGACTAAACAACAGCAAAAATTTTCACTTCCTAATATGTGAGCCGCTCCGACGATAGGGGGCAAAAGTCGCAACGGACGAAATCACAGAAAACGCAAAAAACCAACCCATACCACTATTTTGGTGAAATTTTTTTTATTTCAGTTTTGAAAAGTTTGATATATATTCTATCTAATGTGTGAGTTTCAGCTTTGGATTCGAATTCTAAATACCCCAAAACAGCGATTTTCCAAACCCTATTCGACGGGTCAAGTTGTCGTTCGAGCGAACGATCATCCGAAACAGGGTTGCTAAGGACAGTGTCACGTGACATCGGCACGCGGCGTATTTCCAGTATCCTAGCTTTTTCACAGACAGTATACTTGGTGTGTGACTGTATACGTAGTGTTGCACGACTAAGTCGCAAAAAGTCGTAGTCGTGACTGCCTACACGGAGTCGCGACTACGACTATCGGAGTGCAATAGTCGACTTTTTATCACATGTTATATTTGTATTAAAAACTGAGTCAAAAGACGTAAAAATTCAACAAAACTACCAATCATTGTGGCAAATGATGGCATTGTGTATGTGTACGGCTGCTTGATCTTTTGACTCTTTTCCTTAATACGTTTTTCATTGTGAAACGGCCGTAATCTATCATCAAACAGAACTGCCCTAAAATGTACTTGGATCAGCCTATAATCGTGCAATGCTATCAAACACGTGTTGCCGTATACGTAGCACTCACTGCGACACCCATGCACCCCACACTACCAATCTTGAACACACTAAGACGTTGAATACCGATAGTCGACTAATAGTCGGAGTCGCGACTATTGGTGGGCGACTAGTCGACTCTCTAAAATGCTGAAGTCGTGCAACACTACGTATACGTGAACATGTAATGCTTTACTTTTTTAATCAAACAACATGAATGAAAATAAATTCGAATAAGCTCGGGAGGGGTACAGCTACTCCGTCCTAACGCTCGTGTAGAATTTCTATTCATTAAACACACTCCTTTTCCCCCCTGTAATCAAACGCCCGAGTGTACGTCCCATACTTTTGACATAGAAGTTGTTTGGGATTCTCTGTTTGATTTCGGAATGCTATAGGGACATTTTAAGAACAAAAATGCGTAATCTCTCTTTCAACAATCCAGTGCCGATCACAACACAGATTTATATAAAGTGGACGCTACCACAGAGAGAGGTGTGAATTATTTTCGTGCCTCCCTTTTTACATTGGTTTGAATCTAAGAGTTGAGATAATTAAAGAAAGTATTGTACCTTGCTGAAACTGAAAACGGTGAGTGTTCTCTCTTTCAAGTTAGTTTGTTTGCAACCGGTAAAGTAGATAATACACAAACAATTATTAAAAAAGAAACAATAGACCCGGATCTCGGCCAGGCAGTGCTACGCGTGTTAATCCCCTGTCTATAGAAAGCGTTTCAAACTTCATTTGTTAAGGGATGAGAGTTACGTAAGAAGCATAAAAGGGTCTATGGAAACTTGCATACCCATACTACATAAGTTATATACATGTACACGGTCTTGTACTTCTTCCAGCAAAACACATGGATAATTAAAAAAGAACCAGTAGCATACAAGGATTTTATGTATTGCTATGGAAGTATTTTTATTTCTGCTGTAGGAAAGGTGGTGTGTTTGAATTATGAAAAAATACAGAACGCACGATCTTGCACAAATTCTTATTGGTTTCCAGACTTAACAAATAACGATCTCGCATAACTATTCGTCCTCTGCAATTCTTACATAACTCAAGTGAAAGCTAAAAGTGATGGTCTCTAATAAGACTGGAAACGACAAACAAAAACTGCTGTACATGTAGGTATAATTGCCGCAGCAAATGGCTATACAGTGACATACAACAAGAACTGAGTTGTAGCGTTAGATTTACATACGGTGTTTGTGTTGGTTATTCTTTTTAGAAATTTTAGCACAACATCAATATCACAAACAATGAAAACACTATTTTTCCATAATGAATTATATTAATTAAATTAAAGATTGCTATGATTGTAGCGACACATTTGCGCCGAATGGCTGCAGATAAGCGGTAGTTCCGTTTTACATTGTCACATTCATCATTAAACTTTCCACTGTAAACATTAATAAATGAACTTGACATTTTGCATACAACTGGACAAGAGTACAGTCTGTCACCATGCCAATTTTCAACTTTTTTGATGCAGGTGAAGCCCCGATTGCTAAGGACTTTTTTGGAATTATATCACTAATTCAAGGGCGCATCCGCACCCGACTGAGTTTGAATTCATGGTGAAACTTTAAACGCCAATTTCTCCGTTAACTTCCTTGGCGCGCTGTCTAAAAATTGAACTTTCGGTCGCGTTTTTCGCCCCTTTCCTTTTGCGTATATTTCAATTGTTATATACCATTTTAAAGCTAAGAATATGGAGATTTTGAATCAAGCAAAAAACAGAAAATGATATTTGCGACTTTTGCCTCCTACCGTCGGAGCGGCTCACATATACAAAGAGAATGAAAAGGCAATAAAATCATAAAAATAAACCCTCACGAGTTTCCCCGTCTTCGAGCAAAATCACAATATCAGGTAGGCAATACAGTAGTATTGGGAAATGGTTTAAAAAAAAATTATCTAGTATTTTTTTTTATTTCAATAATTCTTTTGGAACAATACTGCCTTAAACTTAAAAGTTGCATTACCAGAAAAGCAATCTATTTTTTTTCTTCAGAAATTGCTACAATTGAAATAATACAACAAACATTTGTTATGGGAAAAGTACACAGCAAAATATGCTCAGAGGCTGAGGGTATATTATTAAAATCCCAAAGTGCACATCAAAACAATTTTTGATAGGTTTAATGTCATTTTCAGATGTTTCAAGTGACAAAGGTCACTTTATAAAAGACTCATGGAAAATTTTGTCAGATCGACGCAAACTATCTCCCCAACTTTATAGTACATGTAACATAATTTCTCTTTAATTCATAGCAGAGGGGTGAGAAATACCAATGAAGTAGTTGAACCCACCAACCTCCATCAAATTGCTCACTGATTCTTCTCGGAATGACAGACACTCTGGAGGGAAATGATTAGGATGATACAGCGTAGCAACAATGGCAGGCTAAATGGATTTGGAAGCAGGCTTAGGTTTCTGAATGTGATATACCAGTAGCATGTCACAGAGTTCAAAGTCGGGCAGCTGATGAAATGTTACATGTGCAACATTTTTTTCTCTCTCCCTTAATCCTTGGGCATCTTTGTTTACAAGACATGAGACCTCCCTGCTTCTAGTTTTCATGGAAAAGGGTTGAATGTCATTGACCTAGTATACCAAGAAACTATATTTCAGTCACTCTTTGGCATGACTTCAATTTCCATGTTTTATGCCCTTGAATATAAATAACATCTTAAAAGAAACGGATTGAGAACAGTACCATACATTGCGATGTAATAGATTTTTCATTTGTCTCTCTCTGTAGTTTAGATCGCAACTGCTGATCTACATAATTTTTTAACAAACATGTCAGAAAAAATGAACCAGGTTTCGAACCCGCCATCTACAGCTTTCCGGGCACCATACATTGCTGTAAATTATAGTGATACTCATTGTTATTCTTTTACTCCTCATCCTTTTTAATTCTAAGTTAATTATTCTTTTCATTCTTATTCCCCATTTCTATGACCCTTCTTCTTCCTGAAGTTCCTCATCTCCTCCTCTTCTGTTCTTTCTTCTACTTCATCTTTTTCTTCTTTCTCTTATCTTCTAGCAATCTTCTTCTTCTTCCTCTTCTTCTTCTTCTCCTTTTGCTTCTTTTTATTCTTTCTTCATTATCATCATCTTCTTCTTCTTGAGATCTTTGTCACAACAAGAGACCTATGTAGCTAAATGCCCTATCTGCAGAAAGGTAATTATAACCACGATCACAGAATAGAAACTTTGATCCATTTCATGTTAACCCCTTCAGGACTGGTTACAAATATGTACTCATCCTAAGGAGTCATGGACAATGTTTATTCTGGCAAAATTAAATAACTTTCAATGGACCAATGGTAATATTGTAAGTGATGGTGAAAACTCCTATAAAATCCCCAGATTCCAATCATACTCTCCTAGTCAGTATCATTTTTGGATAATAGGAGTGTCATCCGGTACATGTATGTCACTTGAAAGCCCCCTACCTCCATCTACCCCCATCTGACCCACCAGACATGCAGCTGTCACACGGGGAGGGGCGTTAATAATTAACTTATGACATGCCATCATACTCATCATGACCTCCTATCTCAACCATGCCAAACATCCAGTTCACTATGATCCCATTTCATGTCTCACTATCAAGTCTTACTACAAAGTTAAATATGATATTTAATTGTTAAAGGTAACCTGGAATACTGGTCAATGGTTGATGATGGAAAACCTCCCATAAAGTTCTTCCATTTCTTGGTTTCTAGATAAATGCATGTAAATTTGCATTGTAATGTGACAACTAATATCTAAATTTCAAATGTAATCTGTTATGATTCATACTTCAGAGTTTTGGGTAGAAGTCCTTGCATGTACACACCAGTATTATCAGATTGAGTGAATATGCACCAATAATGGACATTTTTCCATGAAAGTTAGAGAGCTCCCCATATCCATTTTTTGTGAAAATGTAAAAACTGAAAAGTTCTATGCTTTAAACTGATAAGAATACCCTAAAAATGGTTAAGTTCAATTTGGATACTATGAGCAGCTCTCAATAGTAAAACAAATGTTTTAGACACAACATCAAAGTTCAATCACCTGAGTGAAAACGAGACAGTTCATTCGTGCGCTCCGTTTTGGTCCAAATGTTCCAGAAAACTCTACAGAATGTCAAAAGGAGATTCTCTTACATGTGATCAAAGTTTGAATGTATATGTTACGGAAACGCACCTCTCTAGTCGCCCTCCATGCCACACATGCATAAATTGCTTCAAGTTCTCCCGACTGCACTTGACGGCTAATCGCCGGTAATTTTATCCCGGCCCAGGTATGGAGGATTTTCATGTTAGTGGAAGTCTAGTCTGGTTGCAAGACATTAACTTGTGTCTCACTGAGTGAAATAAATTCACACATATGAGATTTTACTGCAATAATCTGCCACCTGGGGCTTAGACTGAGTGGCACATGAGAGTTAAAAGGAACAAATTTAAGTTAAGATTGTATACATCTAGTATATGAATAGAAACGAAAAAAAAAACAAAAAAAGAAAGAAAGAAAAAAAAACAAAAAAAGAAAGAAAGAAAGAAAAAGCAAGACAGACAAAAAGAAAGAAAGAAGAAAAGAGCAAAAATGAAAGAGATGGAAAGAAAAAGGAAAGAAAGATGTAGATAAATAAACAAAAACATCAAGAAATTCAAATAATCACAACTAAGTTGTGATATTTTAGCTACCTCTGAACCTCAGCACTCATGCATGGCATGTTTCATGAATCTGCCCTCTGGCAATATATGTTGATTTGTGAAATATTGACGTTCAATATTGAAAGTCCGACCAGCTACTCAGTTAGACTTGTGTTTATGCATGCATCAATAAATTGTAGGCATCGTATCAGTTACGCATATCGATAAGTGATCAATTGTTGCTATTCACCAGGGTGTATAATAAGAACAGGAATCTTTTTCCTTATTCTTGTATACACAAATAAAATATTATTTGTATTTTTCCCTGACATTAAAGGGAAATGGCAAGACTGGAAATAGTCCTAAATTTTGGACACAATTCTATAAGAATCAAGAATACTAAAAGTTCCTGCTATGAAAAATTCCTCGTAGTTGTACAATTAGTATCAGAAAATGTTGTGAAGGTGAAATTACACGTAGCTTTCGATGGGATCAATTTCTATCAGGGCTGGAGATTAATTCAATACAGGTAAATAAATGCTTTCTCCTGAAGTAAAGAAATGTAAGACAAATCCTTCCAGCTTGACATTCTAGCCAGTTATGTTTCAACTGATTTGGTTGCTGAGACATTTTTTTTAATTCTCCCAATCATGTCACTGCCCTTGTGCTTTTATATTGTCAAGAGCTACTCCTGATTTTGGGTTGATGTTTCCCTTTAAGTCAGAACCCCATAGTTAAGGTAAACGACTTCGCCTTGTCGGCTGATGCCCTCTATTCGGGCTCTTCAAAGCCAATATTGGTATATGTTTCAACTGATTTAGTTCTTGAGGCATTTTTTGCCTTTTCCCAATCATATCACTGCCCTTTAAGTTGTGTTTTTATATTGGACATCACAAGCTATTCTGGGTTGATGTTTCCCTTTATGTCAGAACCCACAGTTCAGTTAAGCCGCTTTGCCTCGGCGGGCGATGCCCTCTACCCAGGCTCTTCAAAGCCAAGTGAAGGATACAGCTGGTTGTCTGGAATCATACTACGGCACACACGCGTAATTATATGAAAAAAAAAAAAATGTTCATTGGACCCAACCCAAGATTAAGATATTTATTTGAATGAGGGGCTGCCAGGAAAGGGATGTGTTTGATGCAGAGATTGATAATATCTTCCGAAAGGGATTGAGTAAATCTTTTAAAGTACCCATGAATATGATTGAAATCTAAGGTGAAGAATCACAAATTGCCAGGGCACAAGCATGTTGTTTCAGGATATTTATCTTCTTGACAAAACGCTGGTCAACACCAGAAACTGTACAATATTTTTTCATTACTACAGAAATAATTGAATAAAGGAATAATTATTCTATCTTGTGATGTTGGTTGGTTCCAATCTCCCTGAATCAATCTCTGATTTTTAAGAAATGATGATGTTTATCATACCATTTTCTTGGTTCTCAGTTTAAAAAAAAAATGCTACATGTTCCCCATGCTACTGGTGTCTCTAATAAGGACTAATATGAACCCCTGAATAAAAAAAAATTGCAGTCCAAAATGAGCATTAAAGTGCTTTTAACATTTTAAAATCAATCAGCAAGTTAGCAACTATTCCACTTTCTTCCATGGACTGTGTTACAGAATTTGTTGGGATGACAAATTTCATCTGCCAATATTTATCCAAATTTTGCTAGAGCCAGCATACATGTAGGCCTAACTGTTGAAAGTTTTACGTTTAGGGTGTGTATTTGTCCATTTAAACACTGTCAAGCAGGTCAAATAGGAAAGTCTGACCATTTTTTTGAATGCGTCTTCCACAATATTATATGGTGTCTTTAAGTGGTGTGCAGCCACTGCTACAACTTAGGTACCTCGTCATCCAGGTAGCATGACAAGATAGTTCATCCAGGGATAAACTTTGGTATACATCAATCCCGCATCAATCCCACATCAATCCCTGGAGATGTCTGGGGTGGATGATGGTCCCAGGAAGTTTTGACAGCATGTTTTTACTACTAATACTGCAAAATAAACACATAACTGGTACAAACAGGAAATCATGCAGTATGTTTGTTAATCTCATGGAAATCAAGAGCAAATTTGTAGGAGTTACACCCATATTTTGATTAGTGTATATTGAGTAAATATAAATTGTGTGATAAAATAATATCATGAAATAATTCTTAACGTGTGACTTCAAAGACATTGACTGATGTTTTTAATTTGCTGCGAGTGTCACTATACATTTATGAAAAATGTTTATCCTTTACTGTACATCTTATTCCATACATATAATCATTAATGTTGTAGTTGTTTTAGCATAAATGATACATTTTAAGAGATTAATATTGAATCATAACAAATTTAGTTTTTGCACGAAAGTTGTGTCACATATTCCTTATTACTGTGTA
>JZLH01S0137768.1:6356-25210 GCA_001188425.1 Eucidaris tribuloides
GTGTGTGTGTGTGTGTGTGTGTGTGTGTGTGTGTGTGTGTGTGTGTGTGTGTGTGTGTGTGTGTGTGTGTGTGTGTGTGTGTGTGTGTGTGTGTGTGTGTGTGTGTGTGTGTGTGTGTGTGTGTGTGTGTGTGTGTGTGTTTACAGCGTAAATCATTTTATTGTCAATACAATTTTACAGTATATACGATTACGGCGGCATTTTATCGCTTAATGTAGTTACTATCAATAAAACACGGAAACAATGTCTGAGTATAGTTTTGTAATTCGCATCACTGATTACTAGTATCATATGGAATGTAGAGAATTACACCAAAATATCGACCTTCCATTATTTGTTTGTTCTATTTTACAGACAATGGCATGGTTGACTACCTTTGCGAAACACTTTTATTGTGCCGATTTGTTCGACCAGATTTGGGAGACTGCTACGTATTATCAACTACACATTGTACCGTGCTTCGATTTTTGTATTTAAGCTTTGATTTTTGTTTAAAACAAATTAACTGCCGTGCATTTTATTTCGGATTTCGCGATGTCATATTCTTCGTATTTCATTCGATATCAAGTTTCAACTCACTGTCACATCTTCAACAGGTTTTCAGTGATATCGTTTTCATTGGCATGCCGAGTTTGTCATTGATCTATCTGGTCATTTCCCAGGCAGACGGTAATCGTGTGATGCGTTGAACTTTTGCATTTATCTCGATACGTCAGCGCGTAAACCACGTGAAAGTGTACTGCTAGAGGCCCATCAGACGATTTGGGTGAACGCAAATTCAGCACTACTCCACGGTTGCGCGCCATCCGTGTCAACTCAACACCCCCATTTCGTCCGGGGTTTTGACATCGTGATATAGGATACCGTTACAACTTCATCGAATTTTATGAATCTAATTTCTTTAACCTTGGTGGATTATCGACTAGCGGTGAGTGTCTGTATGTACTTATTCTGTCATTGTTTACGATGAAAATATCGACCATTCTCTCGTGTCCGCACATGTGTTATCGCTTTTCTGTGTACACAACTAAAACGATACACCAGTAAATAAAACCATGTGATAATGGAATTATCTTGTGCGATATTTTCCATTCAATTTTTAGTAAATAGGCTAACTTTCTTCTGTAAGACAAGAACAACGTCAGGTGCAAAAATATAAGACACGCAATGGAAAAATTATTTTTCTGTTTGTTTTTCCAAATTATCATTATACACATTGAATTGTTTGCATTCTACACGGCTGTTCTCCATACGAGAAATTTCATTTTATTTCATCATTAAACTTCTGCTTGAAATTCAAACTAATGGTACAATATCATGGAAGCATATAGCTTCTGTACAAGTTTAGCAATTTAAATAGAATGAGGGAATTCTATTGAATCACAAGATGGACATGATTATGAACATTAATTCTTTTAATTGGATGACTTGTCATGCAGTAAAAAAAACCCCGGAACATCGGGTGAATGAATGAGCCTAAAGCTCGGGTATGCACAGTGATACACAAAATGCGTGAAAAATATATACTGTGAATGTATACCGGTTAATTATTGGACATGTCAATTGGTCGATTATTTCATCAAACTTTGTCTAAGCTCCATGGTAATGAACGAAATGGGCGAAATATTCAATGTTTATCATTATACGTCTAAGCAGGTGAAAGGATGTACTGTAACTTATCATTTAACTGTGTTAACATTTACATGTATGTTATGTTTTCTTTCTCCAACATCCGGTATTTATACTAAAGGAAAATGTACCCAGGTGGTTGTGAAAACTCTGCCATGAGTCTGTCGATAATTTTACTCACATTGTAGACATTAACCCGGTCATTAGCCGTGCATGTATGATTTGTGCCGAGGTAAACAAACTCGTGTTTTCAATGGGACACATCCGTGCACGTACAAATCGATACAACTGATTTGTTTTACGTTAAAGGGTTGTACACCGCTTCGGTAATAATTATATTCAAATTTATGAATATTTTTCTTCTGCTTCCTAGTGATTAACTATTTCTTTCAGTTGTTTCTATCAATACATTTTCATCAGTTGTAAAATGCAACTTGCATTACATTGGGGATATGTCCGGCAAACCTCCGGGACCAGCAAGCATTATCACGTTGCCAAGAGCAACCTTTGTCAGAAAGATATACACAAAATTTGCATGCATTACCGGAGCGGCCTACTCCAGGCTGATAGCAAGTTGCTTTGAATAGAAGAACAATCGGGGAAACACATCAGTGAAAGTTTGAGGAATACATAAATAAATTTTACTAATGGTTGAAATTCTTACAAATTAGGAACACTGTATTGTTTTACGCTAGCAACCCGCCACTTGTTTTGTACACAAAATATGAACAAATATTACTTTTGCCTTGAAAAACATATTTTGAAATTTGCACTTCATATATTCTCCAGTGAAAATATAATTTGTATCTATTTTCTTGTGTGACGTAAATATGTTTAGGAATAACTATTCAAGAAAGTAGAAACTTTAGTGACTAAGTACAAAACAAAGTAATGGAGAAATGTTAGAATTGGTTAGAATGGTTAGAATTATGATACAAAATCAAATCTTTATTCTTATTCATCCGATATTTTTTTTTCAAATTTTCTCTAAAATGTTTGTCTGATTTTTCTACTTTTATTAAAACAGTCTGCTCTTAGACTGAGATTCTTCTTTAAACATCCTTAAGCGGAATGTAGATATCACGCTCTTTGACTGATTCATGTATGATAATAAAGGAGACATCCATAATGCAAAGTAAATAATTTTGCTAGTCTAGCTGACAAAAAAACCCCACCGCAGTCATATTTTGTATGTGTGTGGTGACTTTACTGTAACAGGTTTAGGCCTGCACAATTTCCTGGATAATTATGTGACGGAAGGTTGTTATCGATTCTGTTCCAAAAGAAACTACTGCCTGTGGAAAAATTGAGCCTGGAAGTGGAACACGGCCCATCTGCGCCTACATAGTGCATTAAATCTTTGTTCGGAGTTTAAATTAGAATGGTTGATTAATTCGAGCATGAAAATATATATAATAAAAATAGGCGAAATCCCCTTTTTACTGTGTCCTCAAACCCCCTCTATCGGCCATTACACGTTTTAGTCATTTCATTTGTTATAATGATTTTTTTTTGTTCACAATAAAATATAGGTCAGTAATCAAACATAATACGTGACTAGTATTTTCACTAATGACCTGATTAGATTGAGCTTCCAAATAAATATTTTTATGTGTGCTGGAGGCTATCACAACCCATGAACGGCTAATCAAGTTCGAGATGGTAGAGGCATATGTTCAATTAGTTAATAGGACAGTAAGCTTGCGAATACACTCAATTTCTGCCGCACTAAATTTTTAGATGTAAAACAGTGGAATCTCCATTTTTTTTTTTAGAGAGAGAGAGTGAATCGTTTCTCCCGCAAGAGAAGTAGTTAGAGAAGAATTGCGCTCCCAAAGTAGCCTACACTGTAGTAGAAATCACACCCAGAGTGAGTTTAGCCGCTATTCTACTCCGCATTGGAGTGAATTGCTCACTCTGAACGATTTGGCTCCTGATGCGACTCCTTTTGGAGTGCAAACATAAGGATTAAAAAGTTATTCGTTAATGGCTAACTTGGTACTGTATATAAACTTCAACTCTTAAATGATTTCATACACATTAAACCGTGTCATCGAAAATACTCATATTGAAATTCGATTACTGCAGCTTTTACAGGTGTTGTGTCATGTAGTTGGATTAAATTACATATTTTGAATCATTGATGATAATAAGCTTGACCGATATGGAAATGTTGTAATTGATTAATTGATGGCAATTTACATGCACATTCGACGATTATTAAAATGTGCAATTAATCATTAAGCAAAACTTTAAGAATTTTACATTTCTGTGAATAGATGAAATATTTGAATTTTTAGTTTAATTTGAATTTAGTTGAAATATGCGTAAAAGACCTTTCACACGCGAAAATGCAATGTTATCGTGTTGGACACCCTTATAACAAACTTTTTTGACCATCATTATCAACGTATCATGAATGACAATGTTGTCAAAGATATTATGATATCATACGCAGCTCTGAAAAAAAAATAACTAACGTTGATCGTCATGGTGTCTTGGCGAAATCATGGGCGTTATAACAACATTTAGATATAGGGTTGGCAAACCCAGTTTGCTGAACATTATTTGTACCAAATATCCGATAACCAACTAAAACGTAGTTCACTAAATCACTTCTTTCAATCAATCAGTCAGTCGACCAGTCAATCAAACAATCAATCAATCAATCAATCAATCAATCAATCAATCAATCAATCAATCAATCAATCAATCAATCAATCAATCAATCAATCAGTCAGTCAACCCAAACGAAAAGGGGATATTTAGATTATACTTACAGTACTTATTAGTCCCGGATAGAGGCTGATTGAACTACAAGTGTTCTAAAAAAGAAAAATTGTGCAAGTGAAAGACGCGCCCTCTTGCAATTAGAAAATACTCTTCGTGACATGATCTTACATCAAGCGTCAAAGCCCTAAGTCTCAGCTTTTAAATACCGAGTTAGTTTTGTTTAACTTTGCTTGTCTAATCTTGAATAAATGAAGTTCTTTGAATAAGAAAGGGTAAAATGTGCAAAAGGTGCCACTTATTATCTACAACTCCTTCTAAAAAGTGACACAATTGGTGATTCGAAGCCTGTTTTGCTGTTTATTGCAAACATATCTCGCAGATGAAAACAAGCAGAAATTGAACAGAACAATAATGGCATTGAAAGCTCAGACCTTTGTTCTTGGACGTATTGATGTAAGCATCATGTTAACAAGCATTTTCGTAATTGCGCAAATGGCCGTTTTACTTGCAGAATTTTGAGACATGCCTGGGCAGCAACGTCTCAAAAAATTGGTTCAGAGTGAAAAGCGCCGCCCTCTTGACAGTTAGAACTATACTGCGGTGAACGACGATATTTAGTCAAAATCAAGGCAACGTCTTAGCTTAAAATGTGTTTGGTTTGTTCAATTTGCTGTTTTGATCTCGAGATATCTTGTAAAGAACAAAATGGTGGAATCACAACTGTGGCACTTTTACGGGAAGAGGGCCTGATGCCATTGTTGACTGTAGTAAAAGTGGCACATTTGTGATTTTACCTTTTCGTGTTAAACTAAGCATATCTCAGGATTAAAACAAGCAAATTGAACAGAATAAACGGCATTTGAAAGCTAAGACTATGCCCTTGATGATAATGTAAGCATAACGTCACAAAAATGTTTTTATCATTACCAAAGAGGGCGCTTTTGACTTGCACAATTATTTTTGAGACACACTGTATAGCCTACATGTCAACTTTGTTTTATTATAGTACAATTTTGGACAGTTCCTGTCAATATGAAGGCACTGATTCCAATCAAATGAGTGCGAGACGTGTAAACCTTGATCATTGTTCACAATAATTATGGAAATATTCAAAATGGCCGCCATGATATCGTTTTCTCTTAACAAATTCCTTGCTTTGAGAGCCATGCATGTTGTATTGATGGTTTCATGTTACAATTCTAAATCAACTGATTGTTAGGTGTAAAACCCTGAACATTTTCTTTAAAAACGAAAATATTCAAAATGGCTGCCATAAAGGCATTGGTTTAAGCAGTGTAACTTTTTGTGATTTTTTTTTTTGATTGTGATTTTTATGTGTGTAATTTTGACAGGGTTTTCAAAATGAAGGTGCTGATTCAAACTTTACCTGTGTACAATTTGAGAAACTGAACACAATTATTGTCTTAACACTAAAATATTCAAAATGACTGCCATACAGCAACAACCCTATATCAATGTTTGACTTTATTATATTTGGTTTCTTGACAATGTAAAAGACCTTATTATCAATCTGCTACGTGCTAAATGTTAAATTTGGGTATCTTTTTAAATCAAAATCTTCATATCTACTAAAGACATCCATTCCTTCTTAGGAATATTCGGGGTGTCAGAATATGCGGTGTACTCTCTAAAAATAATGAGTGAAAATATTCACTCTTTGAGGAGTGAATTTTAGAAAAGAGTGAATTTAGAGTGACTTTGGAGTGACTTTGGAGTGAAAAGGTATGTTTTTCACTCATTTAGGAGTGACCTCAAGGATCACTCGAAATCTCCGAGTGATCCCTGAGGTCACTCCAAAATGAGTGAAAAACACCTTTTCACACCAAATTCACTCCAAATTCACTCTTTTCTGAAATTCACTCCTCAAAGAGTGAATATTTTCACTCATTATTTTTTTTAGAGAGTACACTAAAATTGACATGCATCTTCCGTTTTTATCCTAATCAACGTAAGATGTGTTGGGGAGACGGCGAGAAAGGATTTTTTGTTTGTTTGAAAATAACGTTTTAAATTTGTAGTATCCTAAATGACAGTTTAATCGTATCAACTTGTCAGAGAACGAATACATAATGCATATTTCCTTCATTTAATATTCTATATGTATATGTTTTAATATGCTATGCATGGGTTTCAATCAATATAAATTTATCGGATTTACTTTGAGGATTTACTCTCTTTTTATGGTATAATGATGAAAATAACATATTGCATTAGGGACCAAGCACATTTGAAATCTGCACTAACATTGAGGATAAACCAAAAGGAATAATATCATAAGCACAATAATTATACATTATTTGTCAATTGCTACTTTATGGAGGCCACTTTGAATATTTGCATATTTTGCATAAATACTCAAGGTTTCACATCTGTCACCATCAGATTTGGAATCAGCATTTTTTTAATTGACAAGACAACTTAAAAAAAACCTTCATAATCTAATTAAAAAAAAAGCATTATTCTTAGAAAATGACGTCATGGCGGCCAGTGGATTTGAATTACCGTTATCAGATTGGTAAGAAACCACCTATACATGATTTATATAACACGAACTCAAAACAATCCTATACAGTAAGGCACAAATATTTTTTTATGAGAATAATAACGTCACGGCGGCCATTTTGAATAATTGCATATTATTATCAAAAAAAGCTATATATGTCACAAAACAAGGTGGTGTCGGATCTAGCCTGGACTATTATGGATCTGTTAACAAGAAGCAGATATCCTTCAAAAAGTTCCCCGATAGAATATGAAGGTCTGCTCTTTGTAAACGGATGTCATAACCCACGGACCTCCCCCCCCCCCCTCCACCACCGCCACCACCACTATTTGTGACGACGACCCGAACAGAAACATAATTCAATTCATATTCCATCGTGTTACTACGTTCATACTGATTGACACTGTCTATGATTAACTCTTTTGGTGTCATTTGGAAAAATCCATTTAGTGTCATTAAAACTATTGTATTCTTTAACGATAGTTGTAACCTTTATAAGAATTTTTTTTCTCGAAATTTCCAAGAATGTGCATAGATCCATGTTTTCATTTCTCCATAGATCCACTGTTTTCATTTTTCCAGCCGGGAACTAACACAGCTTGCAAAATAGATTTAGAGAACACTATACCAGAACAAAACAAAAACACGTGTTAGTTTAATCGATGCCGCTAAATGTCTGATAAAACAATCACCTACCCAGACATTTTTGTGTTGTCAGTTTAATGAATTGCGCGCGGTTCATTTTTGACTTGCATGGTATGTCGGTAATGTAACTGAATAATCGAAGTTGGTATGTGGCGGTCTCTCTATGTTGTGTTTTTTGGAGCATGTGTACCATTATTACATCGTTAATACATCAATAATTATTATGCAACAATTGTTTGAACAGAACAATAATAACATTAGAAAGATTGATCGAAAAAAAGCGAAATGAGGAAGCTTATCTTCATCATACCAACACTATCATCTCATTGAAGTATACAAGTAGTATATTCTATTACTAAACACTCTAATTACTACTACTACTACTACATGTACTACTGCTACTACTACTTCTACTACTACTACTACTACTACTACTACTACTACTACTACTACTACTACTACTACTACTACTGCTACTACTATTACTACTATTATTACTATTACTATTACTATTACTACTACTATACTACCACTGCTGTTCATCAAACAAAATAACAATATGTTACCAGAGGAAAACTTTATGATCACCCTAAAAACGGAAATGTTATTTCAACATTTTGAAATTGCCGAGGAGTGACCACACTTAACAACACTTTCTAGATGTTATATTCAACCTTTTATCCAGCTGTATTAAAAATTTATAGTGTCTGATCCAGCAGGCTAAAGGTTAAATACAACATAAAGAAAGTGTTGTGACTCCTCGGCCCTTTCAAATGTTGAGATAGCATTTCGGTCTAGAGTGTGAAGCACAAAAATGGAATAGACACGTAGGTGTCAGTACGTAACTGCCACCCCACGAATAAAAATAGATACTGGAACAATATGATTAATTCATTCTTGTACTTGTGTGGTTTTCTCATAAAAAGGGTGACTGAAAAATTTTCAGGCCTAGCGTAGAAAGGATTAAGATAAGACAACAAAATTTAGTGTATATATTAATTCTTTCACATATCTTGATAACAGCCACCAAATTTCTGAAATTTCTGTGTCGGGTGTTTCATAAAAATGGACAAACTTGAGTATCGGGCCGTCATAAAGTATCGGCTGCAGCAGCTAAGATCCATAAGGACATTACTGAGACGTCTAGTGGAATATGCCTCTTCGTATGTTACAGTGAAATGAGGTGTAGATGAGCTCAAACATGGCTGAAAACTGAAGCCATGACCTTGCCAGCAGAGCAAGACACCTTGGCCTTCTTTCGGGGTTGACATAGGACGCTTCAAATGTTTTGATCGCTCCTTGGTTTCAGACTGATAGTGATGAACCCAAGTCTCATCCATAGTCACAAATCGTTCCAAGAGATTTGTCGGGTTAACCTCACAAAGTGTCAAGATTTCTCTGACAATTCTGCTTCTGGTGTGCTTTGTTTCGGAGTCAAAAAAACGTGGTATACTCGTCTTGCAGACACCTTGGAAATTCCAAGTTTGTCTCTGATTTTGTGATCTGCCTGTGAGATGCCCAGTCTCTTGGCAATCTAATAAGGTGAAATCCGGCGATCCTCCATAACCATGTCAAGGACAATGTTCTCTGGAATTGTTGCTATCAATAGTCTCCCTGACCTTCGTCCATTTGCAACGTTGTCTTTGCCATGTGTCAGCTTGTTTACCCATCGTTTTACTGTGGCATGTGAAGGGGCATCTTCTACTAACATGTATGTCATGTCCTTCTGAATCCCACCTGGAGTCATGCCTTTTAGCTGCAGACACTTGAAGACAGCCTGGTAATCAAGTTTATCCACTTTTGTAATGAAACACCGTATACAGAAGGTTTGATAACCTGCAGGTAAAACAAGAATAAAACTTGCTATGACTGTGAAATTTGTTGGTTGAAGTTCGATATGTGAAAAAAGTTATAGGGTAGATTTAGTTTTCATTTCTTAGGCAAATATCTTTTCAGCTGTCACTCGTATATTATTTTATTTAGAACTATGATTTTGAACCATAAAGACACTGTAGAACACATACTAATAAAGTCACGGAGGGGGGGGGGGCACTGACGTATGTGACTAGAGTGCATGGGCTACGAGGCAACAAAAGTCCTTAATACAAATCATTATAATTTACAAACGATACTTCGATTGATTATTCATAAGGCTTACAAAATGCCAAACTGACCTGAACTTGCAAGTAATTGTGAACGGGGGATATGAATCTTCGTATAAATAAAGCTTTAATTTAATCATTGACCCACAAGTATTAGTAAGGTTTTGGCTTCCCTAAGCCATCATAAAAGTTTGAAGCAAATTTCAGGTTGGATGGGGATTTTTATAATACTCCCCTTCAGTAGATATTCAAAGAACACAATTTTTGTTTCCAGTGGGTTTATTTTGTTTGATGTTTCATATAGGAGAGAATTGAAATGGACCAGGATTAGAATGGATTAAAGGCAATGGGTTTCGATGATAAATCAATGTGCATGTCTCATACCTGTAAACATTTAAAATGCTGTGTAAAACTGAAAATGTTAAATACGTGACTAAATATTTTAAGTTCACTACGAGGCTTTGACTTGAAGATGAACACGGTTGCACTGTCTATCACAGATAGCATTCAGTGGACATAACACCTACTCGCTTGTAATTTAGTCTGTTAGAATAAAATCTTCGCAGAAGCGAGGTAATAGTCTTGCTGTGTGGTCACAGCAGGCCCTATTTACTTTCAACGGGCAGAACGTGTCTGAATGACCCATCCTATCATAATTACTTTTGATGAGTCTCTGACAGCTTGCTGTTTTGTTTTGGTTTTATGGAATCTACAATTAATTGCCACAGCATCTGTTTAATATCATTCATCAGTGGGATGTGAGCCGAAGTGTAAAGCATTCGAACACTGCTTGCAAGCAGTGTTCGAAATTGCATTGAATGACACAACAAATATTTGGGCAAGAAAGACAGATTTAGGGGAAATTCTTGTGCCCTCAAGAAACGTGGTAGGTTCATATTAAAGGCATTGTATAACAATGTTTCCAGTTTGAAAAATATGAGCTACATGATTCCCCATGCTACCAGTGTCTTTGATACGGTCTAAAATGAAGCCCTGAAAAAATTGCAGTTTAAAACGATCATTAAGTGCTTTCAAAAAGTGAAAATCATTGAGAGACCATTTCAGCTTTCTCCCACAGACTGCTACATGCGTTGTAGAATTTCTTATCGACTGAGAATAATTAATGTGCCAATTTACTAGTGACAGCATAACTGTCCAAACTTTTTTGTTATAGGGTGTTTATTTGTCCATTCAAACACTGTCAGATATGTCAGATAGCAAAGCTCGACAATTTTTTTAACGGGTCTTCCACAGTGTTATATAGCGTCTTTAAATACGCGATTATTTATTTTAAAATTAATTTAGTAACATAAGACGTTTGATTTGCTGACTTATAAGTTGGACTGACATCATAAGCTTGCTTATTAGATGATGACAGTCTGGAAACAAAGTTTTTGTACCTAAAAGGTCATAGTTCACGGGTCTTTTCTATTTCCAGTGAACTTGTTTTCCGCAAACAAATTTAAGTATATGGTTCATTGGATTTTGATCAAACTTGAGTTAAAGACACTATATAACACTGTGGAAGACCCATTTAAAAAATTGTCGAACTTTGCTATCTTACATATCTGACAGTGTTTGAATGGACACATAAACACCCTAGAACACAAAAGTGTGGACAGTTATGCTGTCACTAGTACAATATGTGCAGATACAAATTAGCACATTAATTTTATATCAGCCGATAGGAAATTCTGCAACACAGCAGTCTATGGAGAAAAGCTGGAATGGTCTCTCAATGATTTTCGTTTTTTTAAAGCACTTAATAATTGTTTTACTCTGCAATTTTTTTCAGGGCTTCATTTTTAGACCGTATCAAAGACACAAGTAGCATGGGGAATCATGTGGCTCAGATTTTGTAAACTGGAAACATTGTTATGCAATGCCTTTAAGTTTGTACTGTGATAGTTCTATGGACCAATGAGACTTTGGAGTTGGATGTTCAAAGTTGTATGGTCACTTTTCTACTATATCTAATGAACCACAGATCAGATTTGAATCATATTTGTGTGAAGTGTGCAGGTCTATATGAATTGACTGGATTTTGGAGTTGAAATGTGAAGCCTTGTACATACATTACTCTTTTTCACGAACACTTACGAACCGTTCATCTGATATAGGTCAAGTGAGCAGGGACGGCGCCACGGGGGGTGGGGGCGCCCCTATTGTTTTCATAGTAATTATACATGACGGGATTTCACTGTTTTTTCGATTTTTTTTTTGTTGGCTTGCAATTTGGCTAGTATTTTTTTTAGCAAGCCAAAAACATGCGTGTCGTCGTCCATCGGCCCCTGCGCCCGCTCCCCGCCCACCCGCTTGTTGGATGCTGTTTAGGCTGCAGTTCGCTTGTACAAAAATGTTTGGCTTCAAAAAATGCTTTTGTCGTCGTCCCCCCCCCACCCCCCCCCGCTTGCGGATGCTGTTATGGCCTTGCAGTTGGTTAGTAGATTTTTTTGTTCGACCAAGTAAATTTTCCCGGAAACGGATTTGCCGCCTCCTAAGATTCTATCCTGGCGCTGCCCGCTACAAGTGTGTACTATGATTCACCCATTGAAATGACTAGAGTTTGACAGCAATTGAAATGTTTAAAGGACACTGAGGCCTAAGTTTGCTTAATGTTCCCCGAGATCAATTATAAACCTCTGATCAGATTTGATTCAACTGTTTGTGTCAAGTAATATAATCTCTATTACACCTTGTTGTAGAAAGGTTCATTGAACATTGTTTTTTCAGGCATGTTATAACGTGATAATTTACTAACTGCTGATTGAATTTACTTGCATGCAACCTGGTCAAAATAATCTGTTTGTGATATATGGATGGAAAGGTAACGTACAAGTGTTTCGTCAGGGGTGCACCTTTGTACAATGTAAATTTCAGGAAAAGTACGGGGCGCAAGATTACATGAGACATACCTCATGAAATTGCGACGCGGCATCGAATTATTGTGAAACTCGTGTGAAAGCAGACCCACTATGGGCTGTACCCCTCGTACTTGTTTAAATTTTGGTTTACTTATTGCATATTGTTGTTTTTTGTTCTTGTTTTTTTTTTGGGCAAATTTGAATGCGGTAGGGTGGCCGACCATTTTAAGAAGTCCATCATACAGTTGTATTATCCAGTATGTTTGGTATGTCACACTTTTCACGTAACACACGCCGTGCATAATAGACCAGAACTTCCAAGGTTTCTAACGTTTTAAGCTATAAATGTTGCAACATGCCGACTTTTTTAAAACTAGAATAATGCGTGATTTTCAATTATTGTTCCCAATGATTCGCTTCACTATGTCTTATTCCCTCACCGCGAGCATTCCTAAGTGACTACCCCAATTAGTGCATCAAACCGAAATAGATGATAGTAAACAATAAATAAAGGAACTAGTAGATAAGATAGATAGATAGTTAGTTAGATTACATACATACATACATACATGACATGACAGTAACATACATACATACATAACATATCATACATACACTACATACATACATACCTACAATACATACACACATACATACATACATACATATCATACATACATACATACATACATACATACATACACACATAAACATACATACATACATTACATAACATACATACATACATACATAGCATACATACCCATACATACATAACACATACATATATAAGATCGAGAGATATTAATTAATGGAAATAATTAAACTCGCCTCTTATCTAACATCCAGAATAATATCTTTGGTATTTACGTGTGCCTGCCAATAACTGAAAATCTAATGAGATAAAAGGGGGGGGGGGCAATACCCAATACGCAAACACTTTGCCAACAACAAGGCTGGTATGAATGCAGTTTCACATATAAGAAAAGATATCATATATGCAAAATAGCAATATGCCGGCAAATATAATCTTCATACTTCTTAATGAGTCAGTGATAAACAATTCAGATTCAGATATATATTATAATCCCATTTGCCACAGACACGTACGATCCTCTCGTGTCGTTATCTCAAATCAATGTTACAAAACAAAAAAAGAACAAGGTGCATTTTAATAATGCAACATATTTCAGATTCAAAATCATCACTTCTCTACAAGAGCTTCATTCGACTTTGATAAATTAATCTTCAATTTGTGTCTTGGGTAAGGGATGTTGATCTGAGAAGAGTTGAGGGCGGTTGCTTCTTAATAAAAACTGGGAGGGAGAATAATTTATTTTGCGCCAATGAACTTTGCAAGGGAACATACATTTTTATTACAGGTATATACTCAAGTATAATATAAAGCTGTTTCGTTGGTACGAAAATTAGTAAAAAAAAATCCAATCAATATATGGTTAACTTTGTAACAAAAAGTAATTTCCATATTCATTTAGCCTTTGTGTTGATTACGAAGTCATGCACGCGTAGTCCGTAATAATTATTCACGCTGTCCCAAATTGACCTTACAACGTATTGAGTTTAGCTCAAAACAGTTTACAACTGTATGTTCAAAATTAAGTTGGTGGTTCTCGTAAGTGCCATATTCATAAATTCGTGAATTTAATGTAAACATTTGATTGATCATATATTGACATATGAATACTGTCACCTATTAAAATCAACAAATTCATTTCAAACAATAGTGATTTTGTATTATAACCGACATTGTACGTCATCTATTCAAAGCATAAAAGCTACGAATAATGCTAATGTATTCTGTAACGATGAAGAGCGCAAATGTACACTTTATAGATTATGTACAAACTTGCCTCACTAGCTAACCACATCCATCATGTATAATTGTTCTTACACGTATTAGTCACCATTGTGGAAGCCCTTTAAAAAAAAACTTTGATATCTGACCTACGTGTAGTGTTTGAATGGGCAAATAAACACCATAATTACACAAAAATTGAGAAAGTTATGTTGTCACTATATGTACAGAAAAGTAATCGACACATAAATTAATGTTATGGAGGCAAACAATCTATGAGGGAAGCTGGAATAGTCGCTAATTAATTGTTTTTACTTATTATCAAAAGCACTTCATGATCATCCGAACTGCAAGGCTTCATTTTCAGACCTCATCGCAGACAGGAGTAGCACGGAGGATCATCCAGCTCAGATTTTGTAAAACTGGAAAAAATCTTTACATTTAACCAATTTACGTACACAACCATACAAGTTTCCGTAAAATGAAAGAAAGAGTTTTCTCAAATTTGAAATAAATGGGATATGACTTTGTAGCTTAAACACATACAAAAAGAGAAAGAAAAAAAACCAACCTAACTCTCTCGAGATATCAAGTAACCTCGCACCCCAATTCCTAAAAAGCGTTCGATGCCCCCGGCTTAGGTCGAATGAACATTTTAGATTATTGTTGTGTATGATTAGGCTTATGTGACCTGAAAAATCACGAATCATGGCTGGCTACAATTCATACGTAGGCCTATAAAACTAGAAGTACACCGGGGAAATTTGGAGTGTTTACTTCTTGTGACGAAGTAATCTTTTCGTCGCATTTCAGGCTCGACTAAAAACACAAAATTCAGACAATACAACCAGGATATGTGGCAGTTCTGTGGCTTACATGTTTTTTCGTTAGTTTGTAGACTTTGTGTTTGCATGTATCGAAATTAGATGTGTGTGTGCATAATATGTGTATTATGTAGCCCTTTATGAGTGTGGGCAATGTTTGTTGCGTGTGTCAGCAGTGTGTGTGTGTGTGTGTGTGTGTGTGTGTGTGGGTGTGGGTGTGGGGTGGGTGTGGGTGTGGTGTTGGGTGTGGGGTGTGGGTGTGTGTGTGTGTGTGTGTGTGTGGTGTGTGTGTGTGTGTGTGTGTTGTGTGTGTTGTATGTGTGGTGTGTTTGTGTGTGAGTGATTGGTGTGTATTTGTATGTGTGTGAATCTGTTTGTGTTTGTGTGTGTGTGTTTTGTCTGTCTGTGTGTGTTATATGCATATTAATCTACTCGTTGTTTTCCAAATTTTGTTGACACTATCGGTTAACATTTCAATCCCTGATTTTTACAAACACGACATGTATTAGGTTTTCAGTTTACTTGTGTATTGTGCAATTTTTGACGCGCGATAAATAATGAACATGGTTTTAATATGGATAGTTTAATGGTTTAAAAGGGTGATTTAAACCAATGCCATCAATCAGATTCAAAGACAAGCCCTTGACCCAAGAGTGCAAACATGCAAAAGCTTTAGCGAACCTCGTGATGACACGTTTAATGAACTGGAATCTTGAACAGCGTCAACTGGTGATGATGCATGATGATGACATCCACAGGGACTACAAGTTGTGTGAATAACGGGGCATGCTTACTACTTTATTTATTGCTTTCTTTCTTTCTTCCTAACTTCCACCTTTTCTTTCTTTCCTTCTTCATTTTTTCTAACTTTCTAACTTTCTTTATTTCTTTTTTATTTATAACTTTCCTTCTTTGTTTTTGCCTTTCTTTCTTCCTAACTCCCCGACTTCCCGTTTTATTTCTTTCTCTTTTTCTTCATTCTTTTCTAAGTTTCGTTCGTTCTTTCTTTCTGTCTGTCTTTCTTTTTAACTTTCTTTCTTTCCCTTTGGTCATGCCTCTGCAATATACAGTTGAAGAATAATTTTTAGAATGTTATGATGTTTAGGAATACAATGTCACAAACAGCAATTTAAACTTCTACCGGAATAATAGACTGGGGCTTAACAAAATAAAACTACCGCCTCCAGCACCACTATGACTTTTACACCACCACTATCACCACCACCACCTCTACTACTACGACGACGGCCACTATCACTACTACTATTACTACTACTACTACTACTATTACTAATTCTACTAGTAGTACCACAACCTACTGCTGCTGCTGCTACTACTACTACTACTGCTACTACTACTACTACTACATCTACTACCCTGACTAATACTACTTCTACTACTATGACTACTACTACTGCTACTACTACTACTACTACATCTACTACCCTGACTAATACTACTTCTACTACTATGACTACTACTACGACGACGACAATATACTACTGCTATCCTGCTACTACTTTCACCATCTCAGCACTACTATATACTGCTGTTTTTCCTACTCTATCTCTACTACACAAAATCTATTCACGTCAATCGAAATAACATTTCTTATTATCGGAGTTCTTCGATTCGTATCAAATCAACATCAATTAGTTTCATTAAAACTAAATAGTTATGTTGTGTAATGAACATTGCAAAACTTCGTTAATCAAATTGTTGAAGACCTAAAAAGCCCGCAATATGGCGGACACACAGTCTTTACATTTGCAGAATGAACCATGCAGCTACTTCTTCTTCTTTTTTAAACGTATTTAGCAGCTACATGGATGAACTTTTCCTTCCAGGAAACGCATTTGAAATACATGTAGCCATACGCAGCCAGACGTAATCTTATTTGTTACTGGTATTCTCGTACTGTGCTCTTAACAATTAAAGTAAAAGAAAACAAATGTCATTCATCTGAATGCAGTAAATGGATCATTTCAGGAGATATCCTGGACTAGAGAAGAAGAATGTCGTACGTAATCCAGGCAAGTTAAGTACAACTATACGCTTTTTAAAAGAGCGAACGAACAGACAGTGGGAATAGACAAAAGTACAGCTAGAACGTAACTCAACTCTAGACTAATATACTATATATAAAAGTTCTCTATCAAATTTACAGCAAGAATCCTGCTCAAATCAAAACTAATTTATATGGAACTTCTCTCCAAATTTTCAAAATTGTAGATACTGGCAAATTGTCCTCGGAAACGATATCGAAATACGTTATGTGATTCTTCTCAGTAAGGATAAATGAAATATTAAAGGTAAATAGCATCATTGGGAGTAGTCCTACAACTTGGGGTAAAACTACTCTAGAATCAAGTAAACTATGTGAGGATTCTGCTGTGAAAATATTACGGTTAAAAGTTGACTTATTTTAAAAGAACTACCATTACTATCAGTTGTGAGCGTCAAATTTATTGTGTAACTTTCTGTTGGGATCAATTTCTATCGGGGCGCGAGAGAAATCCAATACTAGTGTTCTCATGCTTGATTCTCCGTATATGTAAACTAATTCAGGACCAATCTTTCCAACCAAGATTAACACTTCAGATAGTGTATACATTAGATACGTAATGTCTGAGCATTTTGGCTTCTTCGAGACATTCTTCAAAGTGTCCCAATTATATCATTAGCCTACAAGGCTTGTGGTCCCAAAATGTATTGTATACAACTCTTGAAGATAGTGAAGAAATGAGTACAATTTACGAGTGTCATTTCTAAAAGTAAGTGCAATTATGTTCTATACAGTCAGAGAGTTATAATGGCTGACTTATTATGCCATCTATAGCTCAAGGGGGCTATAGACGCGCAGTGACAATGTCTCTATCTGATTCTAGGCCGTTAATATACTAAATGATGTTATTCACCTTGTGGAATTGTAGGCGACAAACACAATCTTTGTATATTAAAGTTAAAGAATTCCGATTAAGCACCCTATGGATATCTAAATGACAAATTGTCAAACTATTTTGTTTTGGGAAACCAAGCAATATGATTATTAAAGTGACGGAGTCAGTTTGAGATATGCAACGTTATAGTTACACCTCAGAATACCAAAATTGAGATGTATCTATTTATTTTTATTCACAACATTACAACTCAAAGAGTTGGATTACCATAAAACATAAACCCAATATGAAATGTTTGACTTCATGTATATGAAGAAATGTTCTGGTGATATGTTTTCCCATTTCAGAAAAATCGTTGCAATGTAATCTGACAGCTTGTTACATTACTGTCAATCTTCGTGTGTACAAGACGTGTTCTGATGATAGTTAACATTTTGTCAAAAAGTTACAGTTGAAATAATCTACATCAAGGAATACTGTTATAGTAGATTATACATTAATTATTGTCTTGGTACTTTTAACACTAGCTTTGAAGCTTAATATAAAAAAGGATATGTTGGGTCTTGATCAAATTTTCGAGGTTTGAAAGAATGGGCATTTTCCTAACTACTATAATAAACAAGTGGGATGTAGGGTGAGCGGTAATTGTGCAAAAAAGAGCCAAACAGACGCAAGAACAAACACAAACAATGAAGAAGAAGGAGAAGAAGAAGAAGAAGACAGAAGAAGAAAGAAGAAGAAGAAGAAGAAGAAGAAGGCAAGAAGAAGACAGGAGAAGAAGAAGAAGAACAGAAGAAGAAGAAGAAGAAGAAGAAGA
>JZLH01S0137772.1:0-10766 GCA_001188425.1 Eucidaris tribuloides
CACACACACACACTACAAAAAGGTTATTCTACATGTAATACAAATAGATATAGAGATGGGGACAACATGTTGGTCAGGGCACACAAAAGTTCACTGCAAAAACTGGCGTGTTAAATTTAACACCCATGGTGTTGCACAATATAAATACCGCACGTGGTGTAAATTTTAACACCGCGGGTATTATTTCAACACCAAACGAATAATTTCATACGCGAAGGAAATTGGCTTTAACACCAAAGGTGTTGAAAATCAACCCTTTTCCGTATTCATATTGTGCAACACCCTTTGTGTTAAGTTTAACACCCCAGTTTTTGCAGTGTAAAGTGAACCCTGCACACATTTTGCCTCCAAATACCATTAATAACACGTAAATTCTGGTAGTGTGCATATACGTATTTAATTAAAATATGGCTCAAGAGACATAATGAAATTAGAATAATTAGATTCAAATAAATACATAAATAAACACAAAAGCAAATAATACATAAGAAACCTAAAGATTCAAAGTAAATAAATAGTTGTAAATATACAGAGTAAAAGTAAGTCTACCTGACGAAGGATTTTGTTCAATGTCATGAAAAAGTGTAACAAAAATAAGATCAAATTATATAGTTTAAATAAGAATTACATTTTGTATATGATATAAAAACTTTCCATGTGAAACAGAGCATTTTGGTACATTATGACAACATGCGATGATACGACAATATGATAATATTATTAATATTCATGCATTCATGACGTAATAATTGAATATTCATATATGCAGATAGATTGGCACAGTTCCATCTGGCAGAAGATGTATCACATTGGTCTGGTCCTGATCGCGTACCTCGTACCTCTCTGCATCATTACTGTGGCCTATTGTATGGTAAGCTATCTTAAAGGCCCACTGTCATGACAGGATGAAAACGCCCTCTTTTGACTAAAATCATTAAAAGGGTGCACTAATGATACCCATAATACAACGGGAAAAGCCATGACAGTGTGGAAAAATGCAACATTTATTTTCTTCGCACACTATGGCACTGCAACAGCCCATGTTCGTGAAAATGTGGATGTATTCCAAGACTAGTTGTCATCCTCTCTGTGGTTGAGTTGACCCTTGACAGTGAGCCTTTAACAAATATTCTAATCTTTACGAATTTTCTCGTGTCTACTTAATTCAAGACAGCATATGTTAGGTGTGACAAAACTTCGCAACTCATTTTTTTTTGTAATCGAGTGCTCAGGAGGCCCTTCGCCCTAACACCCAACTCATCTCCCATAATGATAATAATAATAATAATAATAATAATGATGATGATGATGATGATGATGATGATGATGATGATGATGATGATGATGATGATGATGATGATAATAATAAGAAGAAGAAGAAGAATAGAGCGAAGAAAGAAGAAGAGAAGAAGAAGAAGAATGATATAATAATAGATAATAATAATAATAATAATAATATGATTAATATATAATAATAATAATGATAATAATGAAATAATTTACAATCATAATTATAATAATAATAAAAACAAAAATATAAAAACAATAAATAAATAAAGAAAATTTGTATAGCGACTAATACAAATGTTTCTAGGTGCTGTAAGAATTATCGTAACTTAAAAACAAACAATATCTGGAAAGTACTAGTACTACCCATTGCAATTCCCAGAACCACATAGGTATAACCTGTTGCTGCTCAATTCCCTGACAATTCGGGGGATATGTCCAGTCAGTACATAATTGATAGGAGCTCTAGCATTGAGGCTACCAGGCCGAAACGAATGGAAGACTTTCTGTTTGACTGGCAAATGTTACTCTAATATTTTAGATTGAAATTTGAGATATAGACAGAACAAAAGCTGGCACTCTAGTTACATTTTCATATTGTAAGCTCATTTCGATCAAAACTTTGTCTCCACAGTGCAAACGCGTATCCATTGTTGTTTTAGGGTGTTCAAACACCCCCTTTAGAAAAGGGGTGTTAATAATCTAATTTTACATGAAACACCTCCTTTTATCTGTAGAAAAATGTGCCGTGCGACATGATTTGGACTAGAAAATTTTTGAACTCAGGATTTGGGTACCAACATTTTTATTTGTTCATTCTGTTGACAAAATGGTGTGGGAATTTCAGACGCTCAATATCTACTGTAAATCATTCAGTAACTCGTAAGTGTTAAAAGCAGGTTATCCAAATTATACCTCATCAGAAGGAGCAGAATTTGATCTTTCTGATGAGGTATAATTCTGATAAACTTAACACCTTATTAACCCTTTGAATGCTATTATGTAAAATATAGTCGAAAATCTTGGGGGTACCCCGTAATCTCGGGGGTCCGCCCCCCCCCGGCCGAGATTTTTCATTAATTAATTTTAAAAAAAAAACGAAAGATATTCAGAATCTGTTATTGGTGTGATATGACCTTTGGGCATAAAGCTTTCAAATAAAAAAAATCCCCAAAACTAAACTTGGGCTTTAACAGTGAACACAGCTTAAAAATCTAATCTGCAAAATCCTCCATGCTCTAAATGTCTTTGAAAAGGTCGAGGAAGGAAGCTGTGCAAAACAAATTGTACTTCAAAGAGATCATTTAGGGTGTCAAAAGATTGAAAATCTATGAGTATCCAGTGTGATCTTCTCCTGACCCTATTTCCTGCCATAGACTACTGTGTTATAGGTCCAGACTACTTCATACTCCACCCAAGCAATTAGTCAGGGATGTTTATTCATGCATACCATGCCAGTGGCAGCAAAATTTCCAAACTTGTATATTTTAGGATGTTTATTTGTCCATTTAAGCACTATTATGAAGCTCAGATATCACAATTTGACATATTTTTTTAAATAAAGTTCCACAATTTGAACTTCTGTTTCGTCGTCGTCGTCGCAGCATATTCTTATCAGAACGTATACAGCTTCCCTTAAGTTAGAATGAAACAAATGTCTGTTTTGAGCCAATCTAGTTGCTTTTCCCATAGAAACAAACATCTCTTTCCGGGGGGGGGGTCGCTTCCCACGGACCTGGTATCCCACCCGTGTCGACAAGCTCAGAAATGGACCCTAAATGGCGTAAGCGTACATTAAACCAAATACGCCAACGCTAAAAATTGGACCGTAAACGCCCATGAAAAAAAAAGCCTACCTAAGTGGCCGTGAACAGGGAAATCCACCAATTCTGCATACCCTAACGCTGGGTGAAACATAGACAAATCTACTAATTTGATACCCTAAGTGACCGTTAACAGTGAAAATCAAATAGACATATACGGCTATAGCTGCCCCCTCCTATAGGCGCGTGCATTTACTAGTAGGCAACACATGCAGAGAACTAACAGCCACAGTAATATTAGCACACGTGAGCTGTATGGGTAGAGCGGGTGAGGAGGACTAGTGAGGGAATGCACTCATGAATTTTTTACCATTCTACATTCCTTGAGCGTCACTTTCGTAGCATTTTGAGCACGTCAAGTGAGTGACACAGCAAACTCTCCGTTTAGGTATGCAGGGTGTGTCTTTATTCAGTCCTGCTTCACAACTGGCTTACTTATCAATTCTGATCAATTGGCATATATACCACATCACCCTTTCTAGGATAATATGTAACATTTTCATGGAGCTTCAGTATTTGCTGTTAGACGTCCACAATAAATATTAGAGGTTACTTCCACTGTACTGGCCATTAAAAATATCTGTCTCTCTGGAGAAACCGGTGGAGCATTGCTGCTTGGTTCGATCTCTCTCAGGAGTTGCTCCATTCACGCTTCAAGTAGCGGAAATCCAGTAGGTTTGCAATCTCCATGTCTTGATTTAGCATGTTCTACACTCAAAATGCCTGTGATGAAAGCGCGTCGATTATTCAGAGGTTCAGTGCCTCTTGAAGTTGGACGCTACAGGATGTAGCATATAAGGTGTTTTTCCTCTGCGATGATTGTTGTAGGTGACATTAATCGTAATACCATACTTTCTCCCCTGTGTGGCAAGATCTGAAGGTGTGTGACTCGAATGGCACGCTATTGTAGGCTCCTCGCGTTTACCGAGATCTGCTAACACCGTGTTGCAGTCAAAGCAATTCTTCTATAGTTGGACATTCTAGGACTAGAATCTCTATGCTGTACTGTTCGCCTGATTCTGTTGCTGACCCGGGGTTGCCGACGCGATAGAGTAGTAACAACGACGCATCCAATTAGCAATTTTGTGGGCAAATGCCTGTGTGTGACAGATATGCTAAACAATGCAAAAATACTGATTTACTTAGGACTTTTTTATTCACTTTTTGCCAGTTTTTTCACTCTGGGTTGAGACTTGAGTCCCCTTGTTCAACAACCGCGGCGTGGTGTGTCCGACAGTCTGAAACAGTGTTCGCCTCATACTATTAAAGTGCTTAATGACTATAAAACGGATTCCTCTTCCTTCTGTTTTCTTGATTGAACACATCTCAGCAGATCACATTATTTATGCTTTTTTCACAAAAATAAATGTTTGTAACTTTCGCCACTGTTTCTCGCTTCATTCAGTCACTTAACTTGGAATGCTGCAAGGCATATCGAGCTGATCACCCATTGAATAATCAGGCATTCACTTGCGCCTACAGCTTTGAGATTTTATACAGTTCAGATGCACTTGTACTTGAATCTCTCAAATCTTCAAATCCACTCTTTTGCAGGGCCAGTTCGCCATTCGCTTATCTATCACAGACACCAGTACACTCACAGATCAACTTGCTGAATATCAATATATGGACCAAGGACGTCAGGACATAGAGTGTACAACATACATTGTGGATGCCGCAAATTCTTCCCTTTTTATTGAATGTAGCAGCAAAATCCTTTATCAAGGTAAAACAAAAAAAAAAAAATGGTTCAAAACTTCAAATTCAATTCCACTACTTTGTTAGCGTTTTGACATCACGCCTAAAATTGAAGGACACTGAGTCATCCGTAACTTTAGCGTATGTTAATTCACTGTGAATGCCGTTCCGTGTCTTCCATTCAGAATTGAATCAGCGTGACAGCTCTGATCGATCCGGCTTTTCACAATCGCGTTTACTATCGGATCTGATCGATTGTGTGCTTGTTGCTTTGACCGACTGCGCGTGTTGAGTATGAGCAAATTGTACCTGTAAATGGCGTAGATGTAGATCTACTCAAATTGGACCCCTAAAATGGCGAATCTAATAACCAAAATATTAGGCACCCTAAATGCGTGACATGTGAGAGAAGGCTACCCTAAGTGGCGATTGCGACGAATGGTGCCTGAAAACAGCAACCTTTTCCAAAAGACGTCGACGACGTGCCGAATGCGCTGGAAAAGAGACCCTTTACGACGCTTTTTCTGGCGCGGTGCTGCGTACGCCTTAGTGGAGACAGCGACCCCCCCCCCCCGGGCTCTCTCGCACTGTTCTAGTCCCCACCTAATCTTGGTCTCCTTACTACGCCTTCACAGAATGTGGCCAAAAAGGAATCTCTTTTTTTTTAAATCAAGTACAATAAAATGAATACAGTAGGATTCACATCTAATCAAGACGAGTACCAATCATTACATTACTTTTATCAGTCCTTTACCAGCTTTCTTGTGGAAAGACACCGATTTCTTCAGTGTTATAATGCTCATTTCTTTCTGTTACCCTCTCTAAGGTGTGCATTCGGCTTTGGTCGGCATACCACAGGAAGAAACCGAAGACACCATTTCTTGGAGGTGTCAAAACTTCGCATTCCAGTTAAAAAAAAAAATCCACGCATACAAGATCACTCTATACTACTAATTTTACCGCATAGGTGTAAAAATGAAAACACTGAAAATGTTTATTAGTTGGTTATTTGTTTATTCATTTATTTTTATTTATTCATTCATTTATGTATGTATGTATGTATGTATGTATGTATGTATGTATGTGTTTATTTATTTATTTATTTATTTATTTATTTATTTATTTATTTATTTATTTATTCATTTATTATGGATTGCTAATTCCAAATGTTTAATATTTACCGCCAATCATTCCGTAACGCGCAATGTTAATAAAGTGAATACAGTCAATTCACATCTAATGAAGACATGCATACCAATCATGACATCACTTTTATGCAGTTATTAGCAGTTTTTGTGGAAAGACGACAATTTTCTCAGTGCTATAATGCTCATTTTACTGTATATCCCTCTTAGGTCTGCATTCGGCTTTGGTCGGCCATACCCACCGAAGAAACCCGAAGAAAGCAGCCGCCCAGCTCTGGCACCCACGACGGGTTCAACGGAAAACTCAACTCAACTACAAACGGGTCGGCAACAGAGGGCGGTGTGACGAAAACGGGGCCGATTAAAACGGGGACGGAAACTCAGGTGGAGTCGAGACGAAAAGTTGCCCGGATGTTGATCGCCGTTGTCATCATATTTGCTGTCTGCTACTTACCGCTAAACGTCATGAACACGATCAGGTGAATTCGATAGGGGCAAATGTACGCAATATTAATCATCCAAAATATAAAAGTTACAAAACAGAATGATTTGCTCGATTCGAATAGAGCACAGATTATTGTACTAGGCCGTCAACTAGTCATACTTGTTCCTACTTTTTTGTGACGATCCTAACTTTCCTATTTTCCCTTAAATCCTAGGCCCTAATGTTCCTACTTTTTGTCAAAAAAAAAACCTTTGCGATAGGTTTAATATTTGTCTGGAGTTGAGTAGTCTTTACAGGTTGTTGTTGAGAGTATTGTAACTACCATCACCTCCTGTTTGTGAAGGAAACCGTGCGTTTTCACGGTTTTCTGCTTTTTCGCCAATCTTAGAACTTTTCCGCGTATTCTGCATATTTCGTGGTTACTTTTCCTTCTATAATATATCAAAATTTAGCACAAACTAGTACTATTTCAAAATTATCATGGCTCTCGAGTAGCACACCACACTCTATAAAAACTCCAATTTTTTTCAAAAACTTTTAAAGAAGATGTAAATCATTTTTTTTATTTAAATCACTTCAAATTTGCAACTGCTGTCGTTTAGCTCACAGTCTAACGGTCACAATTATTCCACAATGGTTCTTAAATTGTATTTTCTTCTATATACCAGTGTATTTACACGATGTGATTTTATTTTTAGGCGTGCAAAAGAGACGCTTGGCATTTAATTATTGCTTGTTGTGATTTCATCTCTGTGATACCTCCTGGGTTAAATCTAATGGTGCTTGCTTTGTTGTCCGTTTGCTATTTTTCCCCTCCGTCGTGAATGCCTGTGGGAGCCCTCTACTGCATGTTCCACCTGTTTGCTATCAGTTCAAACTCCCAGTAATATTTATTAACACATTTATTATACCATGTTATTTGACCTAATATTTTATCGTGTCCCATATTAAAGGTAAATGACATCATTGGGGGTAGTCCTCAACTTGGGCTGAAACTACTCTAGAATCAAGTCAACTATGCAAGGATTCTCCTGTGAAAATCTTATAGTCAAACTTTGACTCATTCTAAAATGAATAATGTCTATAGCCCTCGTAGCAGGGAAACCTGCTGTGTGGCTCTCTATGGGGCTTATTTTTATCGTCCCCGGCAAAAATTAAGGTACTCCTATGTTTATGCTTGTTTCTCCTTAAGTAAACAAATTACAGACAAATCCTCCTAGGTGGGGGATCCACTCCTGCTAGTGTATAGTTGGTATATATTTCAACTCATTTGGTTCTTGAGGCATTTTCAAGTGTTCCCAATCATGTCACTAACCTTTAAGTTCGACAAGTTTTTTTTCACTTCGGGACCTATAAATTACAAGTTTTACTTTTTATTAGGTTCCTCTATATTTTCACTAGGTTTTAATATGTCATTAATTTAAATAACAGAGGACAAAAAATAAACACGATTTATATGTATTTATTTTGTTTAATTTTATAAGTTTATATGCATGAAAGTAGATGCACTCTGCATTACCTTAATTATTATTTTTGTTGTTTAGCACGTAAGTACCTATTCAAATTTTTGTACACATGTATTTACATCACCCATTGTTTGGTTTAGTTATTTGAACGGGAATTGAATTCAAAAAAATTTATTGTCATTATAATATTGTGTATTGTATTGTATATTTCGTATTTTATGTCTTATATGTGAAAATGTGAAAATATGGAAAATAATATGAATTGAATTGAATTTAAAGGTTAGTGACATGATTGGGAACACTTGAAAATGTCTCAAGAACCAAATGAGTTGAAATATACACCAGCTGGAGTGGATCTCCCAGCTGGAAGGATTTGTCTCTAATTCGTTTGCTTAACGAGAATCAAGCATGAACATTAATTTTATCGGGGCACGATAAAAATAGGACCCATGGAGAGCCACACAGCAGGTTTACCTGCCACAAGTGATATTGACATCAGTGATTTCAGGATGAGTCAACGTTTGACTACAGGATTTTCACAAGAGAATCCTTGAGTAGTTTACTTGATTCTAGAGTAGTTTCAGCTTAAGTTGAAGACTACCCCCAATCATGTCATTTACCTTTAATGTCAATCTCATGTTCCCTATCAGGCACCTCGGATATTTGTCGAGTGATCAAAACCATGATGCCGCCTATAGAAAGCAAGTCCACATTCTTTTCATGTTTGCGCACATTATGATCTACATCAACAGCGCCATCAACCCAATCATCTATAATTTTCTCAGTGGTAAGTATTGCTATCATTCCAATCTTTTTATTAAAGGCAAATTTCACCCTGACGTCAAGTGGGTTTTAATTAAAGCAGAAAAAAGAGAGAAACATATCAATGAAAGTTTGGTAAAAATCCACCAAAGAATAACAGAGTTATGAAGTTTCAAAGTTTCAGTTTGTGACGTCACATGCGGGCAGCTCCCCATATGTCATGTAATATAAATTCCATAAATTTCTATTTTTGATGGGTCATGATAACTGATTTTTTTTAGAGAAGCCTGTACGAAATAATGTTTTTGATAATGTATTGAGTATACAGATAAAATAATTTTCAAATTTCTGAGAAAACGGCACTTTATGGAATTTATATTACTCAACATATGGGGAGCTGCTCGCACGTGACGGCATAGATTTAAAACTTTAAAATTCCATAACTTTGTTATTTCTTGATGGATTTTCGTCAGTCCTTCATTAATTTCTCTCATTTTTCTGCTTTTATTGAAACCAACTTTCCATTTAAGGGGCAATGCCATGATTGGGAAAAGTTAACACGGTTCGTACACTTGGACATTTTCAAAATTCTTTGACTTTCCTAAAGCAGAAACCTGAAAATTTCCATGACCGTTTTTACATCTTTAAATCGTGTAAAAAATACATTATCGCATTACTGGCAAGCTTCCAATAAAGGGTCATTTTGAAAATATTTGGAATAAAATTTGTTCCCTAACTTCCCAAGAAAAACTGCTGAATTCCATGACTGTCCGTGAATTTTTGCTACTGGAAAAAGGTCATTTCAAACTCCCCGATTTTCCATAAATTCCCTAATCTGTACATTTAAAAAAATCCTCAACTAACAAGCAGAGTTGAAACACATAGGCCTACCAGGATACAGTATATACTGGCTATAGAGTGTATATATAATTCAGGCTGGAAGAATTTGTCTTGACTTGAGGAGAATCAGGTATTAACTTACCAGTATTAAATTCAATATCTAGCCCAGATGGAATTTGATCCCATAGGAAGCTACACAACTAATTTTTACTGTCCTTACAATAAAGAGGAAATATATGACTTTGGAATTTTGACAACAGACACTTTAAAGGTTAGTGACATGATTGGGAAAACTTGAAAATGCCCCAAGAACCACATGAGTTGAAATGTATACCAACTATACACTAGCTAGAGTGGATCTCCCAGCTGGAAGGATTTGTCTGTAATTTGTTTACTTAAGGAGAATCAAGCATGAACATACTAGTATTTTAATTTTATCGGGCAACGATAAAAATAAGACCCATAGAGAGCCACGCAGCATGGTTTGCCTGCCACGAGGGATAATTGACATTAGTTACTTTAGAATGAGTCAACGTTTGACCACAAGATTTTCACAGGATAATCCGTGCATAATTTACTTGATTCTAGAGTAGTTTCAGCTGAAGTTGAGGACTACCCCCAATCATGTCATTTACCTATAAGTTACTTGTTTGTGGGAACAATAATTGTGATCTGTATTGAAGACTACGTCTAATCTCGCCATTTCCCCTCAGTGAATCAGGGATATATGCATTTTGTACTGTTTCGCGATCATAATAGTATTGCACATTAATTTTTGACACTGTTACAGAAAATCTTTCTGACACTGCTTTCTGTTATAGAAAAGATACAGTGTATGGACACCATAACCCAGTAACAGAAATTATTACAATTTCGATTAGAGTCCTCTTCTTCCTCGTGTAATTCAATTGGTTATTGTTCTTTTTTACTCCATCTTTTCTTCTGTCTCTACTTTCCATTCTTCTTAATCCTCTTCCCCTTTCTTCTTCACCTTCTTCTTCTTCTTCTTCTTCTTCACTTTCCTCTTCCCCTTTCTTCTTCACCTTCTTCTTCTTCTTCTTCTTCTTCGTCGTCGTCGTCGTCTTCTTCCACATCTTCTTCTCCTTCTTTTATCCCGTCTTCTTCTCCTTCTTTTCCCATCTTCTAGCTTCTCCCCTTCCTGGTTCTTCATCATCTTCCAATTTCTCTTCTTCCTCCTCAGTACCTTCCTATTTCCAATAACTACGTAACAATCTGCCACATGATTCTTCTTCCTTCGTCCTACAGCAAAATTTCGGCGCGAATTTCGCATGACGTTTGC
>JZLH01S0137814.1:19531-35783 GCA_001188425.1 Eucidaris tribuloides
GTACGTCCGAAATTATGGAACTGCCCTTATGTATCCATGGTAGTCACAAAACAGTTACACAATCTTCATTGACAAACTCGTGTTTATACTACCAGAAACTAAATACAAGGAGTTTGCAGCTCCTTGGTGTTGATGGTTAAACTCAATGATCATATAAATCACAAAAACGTAAAGCCATGCATTATGACATGCATCGCAAAGCCATTTTTATTTGTTTTTCTTTCGCTTGAGTTGATTACAAGACGATTTATTTCCAAAGAAAATGCCCCCCCCTCGCCTCCCCCCCCCCCAAAAAAAAAATATCCTGCCCGGCAGATCAGTATACTGTATTTAAAAAAGAAGAACGGCAAACGACTCAACGTAATGAGCGCGCCCGTGAGTTCAGAATTCATGAGGACAACAACCCTTGAGCTGATTCAAATACCCATGCTAAAAAAAAAATCTCTCGAGTCTGTCAAATAATTTAATTGCCCATAACTTTAAGACACGAACTATGAAGCGAGGAAATCGCCGGCGAGTCAACTTCACGCGTACCACGTCATGATTGTGCTACGACAATGACATCCGTCGCTCTCCTGGTGTTACGAGGACAATAAATGTGCACGGATGGTGACCCATTCAAAGCCCGCGGGCCACTCAATGTTTCACCGAACGTGTTGATCCAAAGAATACAAATAATTTTGAGACAATATATTGCACAAACTTATAAATGCAGAGCTTTGAACATTAATCAACATGCATCATGTATTTCAGTTCTTTGAATGAACACAGACAGGGTGATATATGGCTAACATTAACGAAATAAAACAGCAATGGATTTCATTCTGGTTGCTGGACTATTAATGTACTGTGCTGGATGAATGACTCAATCATTTAACTTATACGTTCCATATATTTACAAAAAGAAAAAAGGGAAAAATAGATCTCAGCATTATATTTAAAACTGTGTGCAGACATGAAGTTTTCCAATGAAGTAAATTCAAATGAAGAGTTTCTAGTTAGGTTCGATCTATCCAATAAAACGAATTAGCATGCACATAGTGCATTTTAAAGAATTTTATAATCTTACACACTAAGAATTAGGATATTAGGAAATCTTACTTCCACAACTCGTGAGAAATGCGAACAGGCAATAGCAGACAACTGTGACAAAATGTTCGGTCAAAGAGGGAGTCACAAAGTAGCTCTGACCAAATATGTTTGGTCAAAGAGCGAGTCGATCACAATGTCACTATGACCAAATGTTGGGTCAAAGAGCAAGTCACAAAGTCATTTACATGGTGTCCCAATAAGATTGCAGAATATTGTTGAAAAAACTAATATGAACGTCCATTTACTTGTTCAATATAAATGTACATGTTACGAAACTTTTGTACAATTTCCTTTCTCTGAAATTATACTATAAAGACAATAACGACGATGCAGTTAAACGTATCACTGCAGTATCACCATCAAACATGGAATGGACAAAGCAGAATAACTTTTTATTACTGTGTGTATTAAAGCTCGGTGACATGATTGGGAGAAATAAAAAATGCCTTTAGCACCACACTGGTTGAAAGATAAACCAAATGTAGGCCTACACCAGCTGGAGTGGATCTCCTAGGTGGAAGGAATTGTCTTGAGTTTGTTGACTTGAGGAGAATCAAGCATGAACAAGCCAGCAGTTTAATTTTATCGGGGCACGATAGATTTAATCCCCAAAGAAGTGTACACTACAAATCTGTCTGTTACAAGGCATACTGATGGACATTATTTTAAAATGAGCCAACTTTTGACTACAAACTTTTCACAGTAGAATCCCTGCGTAGTTTATTTGATTCTAGAATAGTTTTTACCCCAAGTTGAGGACTACCCCCAATCATGTAAATGAAGCGAGATAAATAAATTTTTGATAGAGCCTACAAAATTACGAGGGATTTCCATACCTGGTCGCTAAATAGACAATAATAGTTGCTTGTCGCCAGTATTTTGCGATCTTTTACACGGACTTTTTTATTTCGACACGTTGCGGACATTAATTTCTTATTTTCATCACGTCATAATTATGTTGAAACATTGGATCAGTGCCTCCCAGAACTAGCAAAAAGTCTGTTATCATATGAATGAAAAGTGGCGGTATATTTTCATGACAACAAGATGCTTAATCTAGGGTACAAGTATACCACAACCGTTAAAAGTATGAAAATTATGAACTTTAAATAGCTTTCTTAATAGTCAATTGGACACTTTCGGAAACTTAAGTAAAATAGATCAAGAAAGCTGTAGTCATTTTTCTCATTTACGATTGGCTTTAAAATAAATCAACATTTTCGGAAAGCGTGACAAAACTTTGTTTTTCGCACTTGCTATAGGACTCGTGGGTGTTCATCAAAAATCACAATCACCCCACACCACTTGACGATAACCAACTCAGAGGTGCATTAACCACAAAAATCTTCCTTTACGAGTGCCTTCAAAGAACTATCTCCCAGCTGTTCCGGCATATCACATGACATATACAGGCAAATCCTATTGGGCAATATCCGGCGGACTGAGCAATTATAGAGAGGGATGGCGGATTTTGACATATCATTGCAGTATTGGGTTGGGGACACGACATGTTGCGATGACTCAAGGAGACAGTGATGTAACATTATTAACACGTCTCTTCGTATAATGCATTCAAAAGTTAGGTCAAGACCACAACCTGATTTCTTTATGTAATGTGGAGTCGGATGTACCATCGCAAAATTGTTGCTGTAAATAATGATAATAACGCGATGATTGCTTACTTATCGACTTTCACATATTCATTTCCAACCATTCTATTAAAACATGTACAAGTATAATGTAATAATCTGATTAGGAACGATAATGAATACACGAATCAAACTAAATAAGAAACATGCCCTGTACGATGAAACAGAATGGGGGAATTTCGATTGTAGGAGCATGTGAGTGAGTGAGTGAGTGTGTGTGTGTGTGTGTGTGTGTGTGTGTGTGTGTGTGTGTGTGTGTGTGTGTGTGTGTGTGTGTGTGTGTGTGTGTGTGTGTGTGTGTGTGTGTGTGTGTGTGTGTGTGTGTGTGTGTGTGTGTGTGTGTGTGTGTGTGTGTGTGTGTGTGTGTGTGTGTGTGTGTGTGTGTGTGTTGTGTGTGTGTGTGTTGTGTGTATGTCTGTCTGTCTGTGTGTTGTGTGTGTGTGTGTGTGTATGTGTGTGTGTGTGTGTGTGCGTGTGCGTCCCGTGTGTGTGTGTATGTGTGTGTTTGTGTGTGTGCTGTGTGTGTGTTATTGGTGTCTGTCTGTCTGTGTGTCTGTCTGATTATGTTGAATACAGTCGCCGAGGACTTTAAGTGCCCGTACATCTCAGTTCACAGCCTCACGTCATTACGGAAAGCACTCAGAGGTTAAAAGGGAACTAGAGTACTGGTTGATGATGAACAATCTTTTATCCAAATTCCACATTTCATTGGTTCTAATTTACATCAAATATAATAGATGTAGAATTGGCAGTTTAAACAGGTGATATTTCCTCTGCCAGCCCCATGCATAATCAACATTGCCCCATTATATATTTCTGAGTTTTTGTCAGCATAAGGATTTATGTAGAAGGTTTGTTTAAAATGGGTGTTCTGTTTTTTCAACCACTCTCTCCTGTACTACAGTTAATATCAAAATTGTTATTCTACAACACAAAAACAAGCAAACGAATATACCATATCTATATTATTTTAGAATATCGATTCCATAAAATACATGTCGATTTGCATTGAAAATCCACTTAACTTGAATTTATTTTTGGGATTTCAATGCTAGAACTAATTACCTCCGTGCCAGATTAACGAATATTTGGAAAAGTAAATGAATGCTTCACCGGAAAAGCCCCCAATTATTGCAAAGAGCATTAACTTCATGTTTACAATAATTTACGCACGGGATTTGCATTACTCAACCTGGAATGACCGTCAGAAGATAATTGACGGTCTTAACTAGTATTTCAAAAGGATGTTAATTTTAAACATTTATTTATAGAAAGCCGCTTGTGGCGTTAATGGGCAGAGGCCCGATATATTGTCACTGAGTAGTGAAACATAATTAATAAATAAATATGCAATGTTAAACACACTCGTACATGAATTGAATTGAATTGAATTGATTTTATTTACCACCTTCATTAAAAATAACATTATAAATATACAAGATATATAGTATACAAAGTATGCATAGTTGACAAAATTACGAAAAAACAGGAAAAAACTGACATATTATAACAAAGAAACAAACTACACATATTAACAAACAAATAAGAAACGTAGAATGAAAAGTGGGTGGACCATTAAAAAAGTTTCGGCGAAACTTACGAAATAAATGATCCACAGAAATGTCTTATTAGTGAAAATTTGTTTTTTGTTTGAATTACTTACATCACAAAACATAAAATGGGGGGGGGGCAAAAAATTATATTTGTCGCAGTAAGAAATATAGCCTGGATTTGAACGTATTAAGTGTTTTGCATGCCTTAATTTCGTTTGGCAATTTGTTCTAAAGGAGTGGACCTTTATAAGTATAAACAGATTGTGAAAAAGAAGTGTGACCAAATTTTACTCGTATATCTGATGAGGATCTGGTGTCGTGGTTGTGAACACCCTTATTAGTTTGGAATAAATGATCAAAAATTGAAGGTAACAGATTATTATTGAATGAATACATACATATTCCTAATTGATATTCATGAAGTAGATTAATAGGTGAAATTCTTAGTCTTACAAATAATGGAGTGCCTTATGTATTATACAGTGTGGCCCAGAAACAAACGAACACTAAATTTAGCAAATATGATGATTTTCCCTTTTATTATCCAGGAGAATTAAATCTTTTCCCATTCACCTGGAAATTTATTCTTTTTTGAGCAATAATATACCCCAGTAATACGTAGTGCCACAACATTAGTTAAATTTAAATTTGAATACAAGCAATCTGTTTTGAATATAGGTAAGTGCTTATACACAGTATACGGTCTCCTTACCTGCTTCAGAGCTCTCTTACCGTTGTGTAAATTCCTTTACATTGTCATTTTGTATATCAATACCAGCACGTATTCCTATCAATCTCGATACACGACTGACATGATAATAGTAGTACATCGTAGGTATTTATGTTGATGACATGCACAGTTTTTCTCCAGCCCTGCTAAACTTTACCTTATTCTTGTTTTGCTGCATTAACATACAGTCAGGGCTTTAATTATTTACTCGAGGGACGTCATTTTCAAGCCTTTGAGCTTATGGCCAACCCCTCCCATGCAATGATGTGTCAATGATTATTGTTGTTTTATTTAAATACAATATTATGCATTGTTTATTGCATGGAAATAAAACGATCAATCAATCAATACAACACTCGAATCGTCAATTTTCGTTTAGTGGTTTTCATTTTAGAAGCAATAATTTGTAAAGCAGTGCATTTCAGCTTTTGGGCGGTAAAGCGTTCTACGAATACGTTCCATAGAAATTACACGTAAACTGACGCCAAAAATACCCAAATTTACATTGGTTCACAAAAACGACCTTAAAATGGAAAGTACCCAACCAAAATAGATGTGCCATTCTACTCAAGAAATCATAGTCTATATGATGAATTAAATAAAGATGAGCAATTAATTTGTGAAATAACGGTAAATGTATCTGTTCCTTTAGTCTGGGCCACCCTGTATATATAAATATCATGAAACATTTCCACGCTTTTCACCACTGAGTTAAAACATATCTAAGCTTACCTCTTTTTTTTAGTAAAGATCAGAGTGTTTTGGCCTTTCGTCTCGTACCACTCACCTTGTTTTTGTCAACGGCGTTGAGATCGATATGATCCTCAATCAGAATGCTCATCGTTTGTAGATCATTCTGGGCTGCAGCTAACATCAGAGCCGTTCGAAAGTCGTCGTCTCTGTTGGAAAAAAAAAAGTAAAATGGAATTGGTAATTTCAATTCATTCAAAAAATGGTAAGCAGGTAAGAGGACTGATTTGACCATCGATAAAAACTGCATGCTAACCATTGGTAATATTTTGATTTTATTTGGTAAATGTCACTCACTCTGTTATGAACGAAGGTTCTCTAGACTGATATGTATATTAAAAACAAAACTTGTTGATAATTAGTTGTAGCAGGAAGAAAACAAATTGAAGGCATGAAATCGTTTTGCACTACTCCAGCAGCACAGAAAAACATCACTCGTGCCCTTGGACTATTTGTAAAGGACATTTCTGTAAAATCTGTAAATCAGAAATTACCAAAACTCTGAAAAGTGTTCCAAACCACTAAAGTTGGTCTCTGTGTGAAACTCAGTCCGTTCTGTAGTATTATTTCAGTATCCACATGAATTCGTCTAGGCCTATGAATAATAATCTGCTGAGACTTACTGTATGTGTAAAATTAGCTATGTTCATGAATGCATTATGGTACACAGTAATGTGTCAATTATGAATAAATTCCACATGTTATACATAATGGATACCCATTTCTAGCTCCTATTATAGTTTGCTTAAGGTTCTTAAATGACATTTTCTTCTATAAACCTGTGTATTTACACGGTGCTACTTTTTGGGCATGTAAAAGAGATGCGCTGCCTTTAAATTAGATAGCTGTAACAGAGAAAGAAAGCAGGTGATGGTGGTTGGTCATTGATTAGTCTGGCTTCCAGACGTTTACATTAAGCCATCCTAAAACGTTTAGATTAATCCGTCCAATATCAATAAGGAAACTATTATCTTCAGTCAACTGCTTTAACTAAGGCTATCTAGTGTCTTGATGTTATCTCCGTCTAAGGCATAGCAGGTAGAAAAATCGGAGAGTGAGTGTACTCTGAACCGAGATGTGCCCACCCACCTGCTAGATATTTCGGCACCCTGTTTGAGAAGGGCTTGAACGACGTACTGGTGCCCGTTGGCGCTTGCTAGCAAGAGCGGTGTCCTCCCGTCGATATCGGCTTCGTTCAGTAATCGTGGAGAATGTGCCAATAATTCATGAAGCAGCGCCAATTTTCCCGTCCTGAGATTAATTTAGAGATAAAAGTGGATAATTTGAGGTTTGAATAGCCGTTAAGATTTGGGTGGAAATTTGATTGGTTTTAAATCGTTAAATTTATTTCAACATTAGATTGATAGTCATGCAGTTTCGGTTTGGTTTCTGATCTATGTAAACGTTAACGGGTCAATCCGACAGTTAACTCAGTGTCACTTGACAATTCTCAGTGTGCGAGTCCATAGTAGAGCGAGCATTGTACCATCTGAACGGAAGGTGTATGCACCACACAATACACACAATGTCTGTAGAGCTGCAATTTTTTTCTGGCATGGTACGAGTTGATGACTAGACTAGACACCAAACGCCACACATGAGTATGCTTCATGCCTAAGACATCGTTATCAGTTAAACCCCCATTCCACATCAGAGAGCAAGACCGCTGAAAGACCATTAAACTTGCTTGATCTGGTTTTTCAATCAACTTTCAATGATCTCCGAGGTCTTCGACGATTCCTGACTGATCTTTCAGAGGTCTCCGTGATCTCCAAAACCTTTTGAAACCGATCAAATGGTCTTTCAGCGGTCTTTCAATGAAGTTTCAAAGGTCTTATTCATCTTTCCATGATCGTTCGACAGTCTCTCTTTTTTTGTTGTTGCGGAGATCACTGTACACTGCTGAGAGACCATTTAAGGATCAATGAAAGACCAGTGAAAGTCCACGGAAACCAGTGAAAGACATGCATGGAGATCGCCGAAAGATCGTTTGTTGCAAAAGATATCTGAAAGACCGTTGAAAGACCACTTAAAGATCGCTGTAGGACTAGTGTAAGTTCAGCAAAGACAACAAGTCGTTCAGAGTTCACTCGGGGGTCTTGTTCAGTCTTTCAGAGGTCTTTCGGTGAACTCCGTTAGCCTTCAAAGATCTTGATTAATCTTTCAAAGATCTCTGGCAGCCGCAGTATGCAAAATGATCTTTCAGTGATCTCTTAATAGTCTTATTGGTTTCTCAGTAAACGTTCAGCCATCTTTAGGGACCTGCGCAGTTCTGGTCTTTCCGGGGTTCCACACAGACAGCAAATTTCGTGGAGACTGCTGAAACACTTTGTCATTTTTTGGCCTGTCAGTGGTTTTTCAAGAGTCTACGTTCTCCGAAATGTGGGCCTTATCAAATCTCAATTTCTTACCCGAAAAAGGGAACTCATTTTGTTTTCCTGAACTTACTGAGCAGCAATGTGAACTGGTGTTTTCTCATTGGCATCTCGGGTATCAACCTTCGCACCGTATTTCAGCATTAGCTTCAGTATCTGATGGTAAAGACAATTAAAAGATGCATGGCAAGGTAGAATGAACGACGTCCGCTTTTGATCAGATGATAAAAATCAATATTTACCATAATGCAACTTAAATAACTTTGGTTGTGTGGCTGTCTAGTCTGTATACCAAGGTACTGCAATAATACAATTTCATGAATATATGCCAACCTCAACACCCCCCCCCCGCCCATGATACTCTAAAATACGATTTGAGAAATAAAAACTTGAAAGTGCCCTTACCGCAGGGAAAGAAACACTCTCCCAAACCCGCCCTCGGAAAGGACAGAAGAGTAATGACTAGCGCAGTGCGGGCATTTCAATCACTTCGTAAGAGAAAGAACTATGAATTCATGGGCAGTGGCGTAACTACGAGGGCGGCACGGGGGACGTGCCCCCCCCAATCGGCCCGGTCGGCAAAAAAAAAAACAAAACGAAGAAAAGGGCGAAAGGAAGAAGTGAAAGAAAAAAAGACTAACTGAATGAAACCGAGTTAGAAAGTAGTCTTAAATCACTATTTTGAAAAAATAGACCTTTCAGGGTAAAGTTCCTTGTTCTTTTTATTTAAAGATTTTATCAAAAACTGCTTAAATCCGGCTTAATCTCAAAAGGTTTGTGTAATGCTCTGCAGGGCCGTTTCATGATGCTGATAATGTGTAACAATCTTCTGATGGGTGGTCGAGAGTATAGCGTTGATTAGGATGTGCTTTTTATTAATCGTTGATATTTTTCGAAATATAAGATTCTTCTTCTCCTCTCTAAATGGAATTATTCGTCGATTTCAAAACCGCCTCGCTCGCCAGGATTAACGCGTGCTAAGCTTACTTTGAACAGCGATGGCTGACCCAAATTATTACAAATACACTTCATCAAAATCAAACAATTTGCGAAGAAATTCCTCCCAAACTCATCAACCACCGGGGCACACCTTTTGGTATTGTATTCAGTATCACTACGGGATCGGCCTGCCAAAAAAAAAAAAGAAGGAAAAAGGGACAAGAAGAAAAAGAAAAAGAAAACTGAAGCGAACGAGCCTAAGACATGTGTGCTTTATAGTGCACCTTCTGAAATAGCGACATTCAGCCCGAAAAGTCCTCGTTTCTTTAACCTTTACTTACAAACTGTTTATTTAATATGTATATGTTCTGGTTCTGTGTTACTAGTCATGAACTGCATAAACCTCGCGGATGTACCAGTGCTAGGCGCAATTCGATGAGCAAAATTGTAATATTAATTGTGAGAGTAAACACGCTTCTTTTGAACCCTATTCAAAAGTGGTAGTATAGGTTGTTGCATCAATGTGAATATTCAGGCGTTCCCATGTTATTCATCGTGCTTCGACTGAGAGTATCCCCCTCCCCCCTCCCGTCGGAAGCTTTTCCCTTCAAAAATCTGTCGCTCGTAGAAGCCTAAATGAATCGTATTTTCTATTCGTACGTTTTTTGAGTCTTATTCTTGAATGTAGGGCCCTAAATTCACGGAACAGTGATGACAGGGTCAAATCAGTCGTCATTAAAACCGCTAGACACCCATGAGCTTCAGGGCGGGCTCCGCCCCCTGATGCCCCCCAATATGTTACCGTTCATGTTTTGAACAGTCACCGTGCTGATCAGCAGTTCACAATTAAAAAAAATCCGTATACTCATGGGGTGCAAGAAGTTCGTAAGCGGGTGTTTGTTGTTGTTTTGTTTTGTTTTTTATATTGTGCGATCTTGTAGGCTGTCCATTATTAAACAAAGATGGTACTGAAAAAGCGGTCACAATAAGCTTGATAAAACGGCGTGACTCATGCTTCGAGGCTTCAGTTCAGGGCGGCTCCGCCTCTGACTCCCGACAAATCATCACCACGTTGGAAAAATAACCTGCTATCAGGGTGGAGCCCCCGACCCCACACCTAGACGGGACCCTATACTTGCAAACCCTGAAACCATCCATTACGTGGACATGGTCAGCCCCTTCCCCCTGTCATCCCATTTTTATTGACTTATACGCTACCCCCTCCTTTGTAAATGGCTACGGCCTTGCAAAACGTCATTTTTCTTCTTGGAATTTCAAAATAGTTTCAAACGCTCGCTCGGCTACGCTCGCTGCGGAATTGCCTTTCACCACTGAATACATAAACTGCTTGAAGCCGTAGCGCTTCAGGAGCCTTACTCCATCCGGGACCCCACTTTGGAATTCGTATTAAGGGGACCCTGGAACCCATCCCGTTAGTATGGTCAGCCTTCGCCCTATCATAGGTCCTTTTTCACTTATAAGACACCCCTCCTTTGCAAATAATGTATCTGGTGGGCCTAGCCGGGCCTGCAACAACGCATGTTTTATCATAGAATTTCAAGTTTTCCAAACCGCTCGCTCGCTACGCTCGCTCGCGGAATTGCCTTTTCACCATTAATGACATACACACAAACATATTCACTCTAAAATAAGCCTATACATTAATAAGGTGATTTTTTAAAATATATTTTAACACAGAAAATAGCAAAAAAAAAAAAAAAACCTTGACAGGGGTACCCCTATCGCACGTTTAGCGTTCGCAGCGCTAAAATCCACCATCTCAAAATGCAATTTCGGCTGAGTGACTGGGGTTGCCCCCCAATGAGCTGACCGACGGTACGCCACTAAATATGGGTAACTATAATAAGTTTTCCACGACAAATCCCTAAGGATAATTTGTCACATAATTTGGCCGAATGATATCAAATGAAGAACTTTATTACAGATACTAACTGGAATGCATGGAAACCATCATACAAAGAACTGCACTGGATACGGATTGGTCACGTGCTAAGGAAAGATCATGGTAGCATTCTATTGGACTCCAGAATTGAGGAGAACGAGGAGGAGACCCAAGAACACCTGGAGAATGACCGTGGAAAGAGAGAAAGAGATAATAGGGAGCTAACCCACACCTGGGAGACACTACAACGACTGGCCATGGACAGACTTCGAGTGGAGGACTTTTGTTGCTGCCCTGCGTATTTTAATGGGCAGTAAGTGAATATAAGATGGGCACAATCTCCATCACTGAAGTTACCTGAACATTTCCGACTTCAGCTGCATAGTGCATGGGTGTTTGGTCGTGGTTGTCGGCCATATTGATGAGGATCTCGCCATTGAATTCCATGAGCAGCTCGATAAAGTCAGGGCGATCCGTCTCGACTGCCCAGTGGAGACAGGTTTTCTGATTATAATCGATGGCTTGAAAAAGAATCGAAAACAAACAAAGAGTCACCGCGTAACATCAACAATGACATTTTTCGTCACACGTGATTCCTTGTTTCTTCCTGAATTTGACATTTTCTGAAAATTGTGCGGTTCTAACAATGTTTTTAGAGGTAAAATAATATCTAAACTCGTAATAATATTACACTGCATAATCCTTTAAAGCCACTGGCTAACATTTACCAAAGTTAAAAAAAAAATGTGAGCTACATAATCCTCCACCCTCCAAGTGTCTTTGACAAGGTCTAAAAATGAAGCCCTGAAAAAATGTATTTCAAACTGATTATTTAGTGCTTTAAAAAAAAGTGAAAATCGTAAGTTCACCGGATTCACCTGCTCATTGCCTCCCATAGACTTACCGTGTGTGGATCTAGGCTATTTTTTACTCGCCCCGAGTAATAATTGTTTATTCATTCATATCTTGCCAGTGGCAGCATAAATTTCCAAACTTTTGTATTCTAGGGTGTTTATTTGTCCATTTCAACACTACTATGTAGCTCAGATAGCAAAGTTTGACTTTTTTTTAAATTGACGCTCCACAATGTTAGCCTATCACTGTCTTTAAACAAACTTGTCAGCACTTTTTTGTAAAGCTTTATAAACACTTAAACACGTTTAATTGGAAATCATAAACACGTTTAATTGGAAATTGCCTGTATCGCCCATGTGGTATCGAGAGTCTCTGTCTATTTCTGTAACACTTTATAAGCACTTGAAAACTGTTAATATGAAAGCATAAATACGCTGAATTGGAAATTATAAACGTCTAGCAACATTTCCAATTAAACGTGTTTACAATTTCATATTAAACGTGTTCAAATGTTTATTAAGTGTTGCAGAAACGAACAGTTACTTTATTTAGGGGATTTCTAATGAAACGCGTTTATGATTTAGAATTAAACATGTTTATAAAGTGCTACAAAATGTGTTTAGAGATGTGTTTAATAGATTTATAACGTACAGATTAATTTTTATTCTAACAAAACGAGTTTCACCTTATCAAAGCCCTTCGTTCGCAGTTATCCCCAGATTCATTTGAAACATTTCACTCTTTTCAGGATATCAATGAAAATGCTAAAAACAAGAAAACTAAATTTTAAAAAATCACACCTTTCGACGCAATATTGTGGATAGTGCTGACATTTTAATTAGTTAGACCTATATTAAATGTAGATGTTCTAACATTATTGCTAAAATTGACAGTACCATGCCTCACGTTTTTCGTCGCCTGTGAAGCAATCTCGTAAATGTGTTTGTTATTTAGTTATTAGCTTTTCATTACGATTTATCCTGAACTTTTAATCTTGTCAGGAACATACTTGCATCATGACGTACTTTATGTACCGTTTGTAAATTACTGTTTTAACGCAGTTGTATTGTAATTCGATCTCATGAATTTACATGTATGTATTCGTTGCAATTCAATTCTCTTCAGAGTCAAATCGCACTCAAATCGAATTCGAATAAATTTTAATTCATTTCATAATGCCTACCTCCATATTGTACATCCCACTTTTCAGACAATCTGGGGCTTATTGCATAAAACTTTTACCAGACAAAAACTCTGATTATTTAACTGGAATATGTTTTGCTATATAGTAAAATTAATGCTAACCGGAGAAGATCCTCTGTTAAGAATTTTATGCAACGGGCCCCTAATTTCATACCTTTGATATTTGCCCTGTTCGACAACAGGGTGCGGGCTGCATCTTTCTGCCCTTTCCAAGCGGCACAAGTCAGGGCCGTGAATCCATCATTGTCCTGTTTATCGACAACGCTCCCCTATGAAATTAAGTTATGAGAAATGATTATCAACGCGCAGTATTGCTACTATAGTGTTATTATTGTTAAATTTGAGTTACATGAAGAGACTTCAAATTTGACTTTTTCCCATGCAGTCATTGGTTATTAAATTTGTATTGCTAATTCATTCATGGTATCAAACTAAACTTTCTAGTCCTACGTTTAATACTAGGGTACTATACGTACTACTACTCCGAACATTGTCGTGTTATACAGTGCGTCTCAAAAAAAATGGTCCAAACAGAATTTTTTTAAATGAAAATCATATACAACCTAATTAAATTGGGTATTGTCATACAGCTAAAAGAACATACTTTTCAGTGCAATCTATTTCACTTCATTTGGTTGTGTCAATTCTGAGATATATTGAATTTTCTGCAGTGACGCGAAATCGCTTTTGTCCCAATATACTGTATGTGCCGTATATGTGCATGCAGTTTCTGCATATTGTTTAACAAAGAAACCACAATAAGAGTGTGAAAAGTATTGTGCAATCGTTCAATTTAGCTGAACGAATAGATTTTTCTGGTTGTACATTTCTGATTTCCTATTATTAGAAGTACAAAGGAAGGTACATAATTTTGACAAAAGGGCTAAAATGAATGAGATGTGCAGATCATCATGATGTCAGTGTGAATGAAGTCTGGTAAACAGAAGACATGAACATGTGCAATCATTTCAATGCCAAGTAAGGGTTATTTGTATTTGATTTTTTATTTACTAGATAATCAAAAATAAACAGATTGAAGGGAAAAAAAGACATTTGTTATTTGTTTTATGATTGCTTTTTATAATTCAATTTGTATGAGTTCTGTAAGTAACAATACCACCAATTCAGTTGTCATTATGACCAATACACACAAGTGGGACAAACGTGATTTTGCCCGACTGCACAAAAGTAATCATAAATTTTAACTTAGAAAAGTAAATTGAATGGAATTAGACTTATCAGAAAGGAAATTTATTCTGATTTGATATGATACCAAATACACATACCTTTTGAGAAAATTACATACCTTAAATATTTTTCTCCCGATTGGACCATTTTTTTTTAGACATACTGTAGTTGTGACACCCATGATGCACAGTTATTATAAAAGTACAGTGTAAAACTTATTAACCTGTTGGGGGCGGTTTGGTTTTAATATAATACACATTCGCCATAGACTCCAGCACGATATATCACGTAATTTGTCTCCAATGGGTTAACACTGCCAACACCACGCATGCAACACCATCGGAAATAACAACATAACAACAATGATACTTCTTGTTGTTATTAAAGATTTTCTTAAGCACATTTATGGTTTTATATGGATATAACCGTACCCTGTTCCATACCTTTTTCAAGAGCAATGTTATTATCTCAACTCGATCATACAGAGCGGCTCTGGAAAGAAGAAAAAACAAGCTGTAAATATAATACCAATCAATTTATAAGAAAATACCATCATAGCTTTCTCGACCCTTAGTTTTTGTTGTTTTGTTTTTCAATGAGACGATTTATTGGGAAATTTTAACTTATTTTACAAATCAATTCATAAGAAAATACCATCATAGCTTTCTCGACCCTTAGTTTTTGTTGTTTTGTTTTTCAATGAGACGATTTATTGGGAAATTTTAACTTATTTTTAAATCATTAACGTATTGCTATTTGTAAAGGTCCACAAAACCGAGGCCAAGCAGATTTAGGACATCTAATCTAATAATGGTCCGCTTAGACTTTGCGCTCAAGTGTGTGATATAATTATTCGTACCTACAACGTTTATCACAATCGCATGTGGTCACAGTGTGTTCACTCAACAATCACAGTGTCAATTTGTGAATATAGACCAAATCCACAAGTGGTCATGATCTGCCAGAAAAACACAATGACCACACAGGGGTCACAGTGTCACTCTATGAAAATGAACCAAATCCATATAGTAGCACAGTGTGTTCACATTGTGTTCACATTGTGTTCACACTGTGTCACACTGTGTTCACACTGTGTCACACTGTGTTCACACTGTGTCACACTGTGTTCACACTGTGTTCACACCGTGTTCAAAATGTGTTCAAAATGTGTTCACAATATGCTCACATTGTGTTCACTATGTAAAAACACTGTGACGACATTGTGAGTGTTTTGTTTCTCGGCAGGGAACCCACCTGTGCAGTGGTGTCATCCCTTCATCATCTTCGATCATGATCAGCGCTCCGTTTCCGATCAATTCATGGGCGATATCCACGGATCCATTGACAGCGGCGACATGGAGTGGACTGTAGCCGTTCTCTTTCTGATGGTTGACGTTGGCACCAGACCTGATCAGATTGTTTAGGATCTAAAGTTTGTAATAAAAAATAAATATTTCGCTGTTTTAGGTTGAGGGAAGTGTTGATGGCCTAAATAGGCCTAAATGACCTAAGCTACTATTTTTTACAGATTCACATAAATCGTTACCTCTCACAAAAACCTTGGGGCTGAAAAGTCTGGTTTCGTGAAAATGAACCCCGATAAAATTCAAATGAAATGCACCGCCGTCACGTGACGTCGCGAACTGATTTTGAATACATGTATTATACAACCGGTAAACTAGTCCGATCGCCAGACCTGATTCGTGAACATGTATCATCTAGTGCAAACTGAATACTTGCTGATCAAAGCTTACTGGGTCAAAACTTCAAAACTTGGTGCATTTGGAGGATTTTCAAGCAATGTTTGCTATGGTTAGACTCTACCAAATTCAAAATCAGTGCGTTGTTTTTTAAACCTAGATCCTGTGTCAAAATCCTGGACTACCGTTACAAAATACAACTTGAACAAAGGCCCCATTTCAAATGATTTATGGTTAATATTTCAAAAACTTTACAATGTATGAAGCCCAAATTTTGCACAGTGTACTTTAATGTACCCTTTTCTTTGGGTCTAA
>JZLH01S0137825.1:17333-31909 GCA_001188425.1 Eucidaris tribuloides
GTCCAATTAGGGTTAAGCTGTGTAACCAGTCGTAAGGAGATTTTTGAGCATGCCAGTGTAGTGAACAAAAAGCAAATGGTGCAATGTTAATTCTGGATAGTAATAGTGATGATGATGAGGATGGGGATAATAGTGATAATAATAATGAAAATAATGATGATGATGATGATGATACTACTACTACTACTACTACTACTACTACTGCTACTGCTACTACTACTACTACTACTACTGCTACTGCTACTACTACTACTACTACTACTACTACTACTACTATTACTACTACTAATGAAAATAATAATTATTAAGTAATGATAATAATAATAATAATAATAATAATGATGATGATGATGATAGTAATAATAATAGTAATCATAATAATTGTAATCAGAATTTTAATCATAATTATAACATTAATGATAGTAATCCTAATTATAATATTAATGATCATGATAATTATAATATTCAATAAAATGGTAATAATGATAATAAAAATATCAATAGAGATAGCAAGCATGATTATGACAACAACTCAGGGCTCCACACTAACTTTTTTTCTTAGTGGCCCGGTCGGGCCACTAAAATCCTTAAAATTCAATTTTTGGTGGCCCGAAATTGAAATTTGGTGGCCCCCGAAAAAACAAAGAAAAACATTAAAAATTTGTACATATTTACTCCTGCATGATATTTTAGTAGAAAAATAGGCTCTCAGGCCTAACAATTTGTGCCAGACGGCGGGAATCTTTTTAGATTCTCGCGAAGGAATCCCTTGAGAATCCTAGATTCTCACAAATATTTCATGATTGGGAATGATCTGGAGTCTCCTAGCAAGTTTTGTGAGAAACTGAGAATCTTTTTTTTTCTCTTGCATGTGTACAGTGTAATAAATAAATAAAAACAAACACAATGTATGTCATAGTTTCATCATTAAAAGTTTTGCTTGCCCGAAAAATAATACTCTATGTGTGTGTGATGTATGTTTACGTAATCATTCACTTGGTATCAATTGTGTTCAATATCAATGTTTGAATTTGTATAACTCGTATCATGTTAAGGATTCAGCAACAGTAGGCCTATACTATGCATATGGAGGCAATAAAAATTTCACGAGGTATCCCAAAATGTATCCCTCATATGATGCAGTATTTGGTACCCTGGGGTACCAAGTAAGAATCCGCCATTTTGTTGAATTATTTATTTTATTTTTTAACACTGTACCCTGGGCTACAAAATTATGTAAAAGTTATGTAATAAGTGTTAGAATTACAAATTTAGCTTCATTTTTAACCATTTTTCGCAAGTTTATGCCTTTTTGTTGCGCACTTACGCAGGTTCTGCATCATAAACACTGATTTCAGTGAACATAACTGAAGAAAATACATTTTTGGACACAAGAGGGCGCTGCACAACGCGGTACCCCGGGGTACGACGGTACCCCGGGGTATGGCGTGGTGCATCATATGTGAATGCACACAATTTTTTTATAAACCTGATGAAAAATGTTTGAAAATAAACAAAATAATGTAACATTTCAGTGTTTATTTCATTCCCCAAATTGCTTAAATTATTACTGGTTCTTATTCAAAATCATTTGAGATGATTTTCTGACAAGAAACACTCCTTCTAAAACTTGAAAATTTAAATTAATAAAGTACTTCATAAAGGGAACACAAGAGAAACAGACCAGCTAAGCCAGACCGCCAGGCAAGCCAGTGAACAGGACACCGTATCTGGCCATTCTCTATGCCGCCAGCCAAGGCTAGATTTCAGTGGCTAGGTAGCATATTGAGGTTGTTTCCAGCTGCTCCAAATTCGCCACTTTTTCACCCAACGACCCCCCCCCCCCAAAAAAAAAAAAACTACAGGTTAGAATTTCAGAAACAGAATTTCTTACACTCCTGTGACATATCTGTGGTTGAATTTATCACTTTCAAGTGCAGAAATTTACCACCAAAATCGTAAGTTGAGCTTGAAATACGATTTTTACCACACCATTTAAAACATGTGGGACTAAGCATTCACAGAGGAGCTAACTGGTGCGAATTTGCCGATATTTTATGCAACTTGTAGAACTTTAAAAAATGTCATTTTAAACATTCTGCTCACCTTCTCTGCTATTTGCAGTAATTCTTTATTGAATTATTTCCAATATCTTTAAAGTTCTTGCTAGGATTTTTGGTGATCTTCATTTTCTTTTCTTGATGCAAGCTTTCTCTTCCTGAATTAGTTGGAAGTGCTCTGCCTCTATAAATAATTCGAAACGCTTCCCAGGCAGGCCCGCTAATTTTGCGTCTTTGGAAAATCACATTACTAGCAAGAAATTGGCGGACATTTAGCTAGCCTTTGCTCTGCAAAAATGACCATTTATTTCTTTTACTGATTTGGTATTTTTTTAAAGGAAATTCGAGGCTATATTAACTGCTGGCAATAAAGAATATATTTAGGTGTAAATTTTGCGGGGGCGATTTGTTAGATTAGGCCTAATCATTTTGAAAATCGCTCCCGATAAGTTTCCGACGGAGGCGATTTTGTAGTTGCGTTCTCCGTTTTGTTAAGAGCAGCGCGGCGCCGATCTTTGCTCCCCGATTTTAGGAAAATTGACACGCAAGGTAATCCATTAATTTTATCACAAAAATCACATTGACACTTTGAAATTTTTACTTGCCCGATCGGGCCACCAAAACCTCCATATTTTGGAATTGTGGTGGCCCGACATCCAATTTTGGTGGCCCCGGGCCACCGGGCCACCGCTAGTGTCGAGCCCTGCAACAACTACAGTAATGATAATAACAACAACAATGCCAGCAATAGTATAGATCATTCTGAGAGTGCTCTCATAATGACATAAACAATCACTGGTTTTGGATGATTGAAGATGGTTGTCAAGTACCCTGACGTATGTACTACGAGCCCCAACTGTTTTTTTATTTACCCCCAAAATAGTGTCGGTTAAGATCGGGGATGGTGTTCCCGCCCCTCAAGGAGAGATTCCGGCAGATGACCAAAGAATATCCGGCGTTCGTGGAACCGCAGGACAAGAACGCTAACGGCGACTGGTCCGGGTCGATACAGGACCGCGACGAGGAACCTCCCATGGAAAGCCTATCAGGAAGGTGGGTGTGGCCCTTTCTTGCCACGTGTCTAAAAAAAAAAAAAAATAATAATAATAATAATTTTACCTGTACAAGGTAAATAAACAAATCTGAACTGATAGTTTTTCAGGAATTCTATATGTATATATTTCACAAATATGTTTTATTTTACATATTAATAACTTATTTATATTCGATATATTTTAAAAATTGTGTCAATTTTTAAATATTGGCACAGAACTTGTAGCTAATTTGTGCAAATACAAGAAGTACAGCTTCTGTTGTATTCATTTATATATTTCATTTTTATTGTATTTTAAGTTTCATTATATATTTCCCAGTATATTTCCTAGTTTGATGTATTTTTTGAAATTGTACAATTGCAATCATACTGTCATTAATTCTTGAAATTAGAAGAATATGAAACGATGGTTCTAATATTGTCTCAAATTATGTTGTATGCAAATTATCAATTTGAAATGTTGTCGATCTTGCCTGGACATTTGACCCAAATGTTCAGAGGACAATGAATTTTAACGGAGAAACTAATAAAAAACAATTTAATGTTTGTATTTCTAAACTCAAATTGTATCTCTCATCTTATGGCATATTCTTGGCTCATAAGTTGTAGTGCAATTTTGAAATGTGGTCAAGTAACAAATTTATCAATGTCAAACAGTGATAATTGAGTAGACCATATTTGCATAATCCTTAAAGTATTTGAGATACATGTAGGTAGTCCCACCAAACAGATTCTTACTGTTGGTAAAAACACAAATTATCTTACTTTGCTGGTGTAAAACAGATGTGATGGAAACATTTCTGTGTTTATTGATATGAATGCATTTCTATTTTTTCCACCCTCTGTATATCTTACAGCTCCTTCCACAGGGTACAGTACATTGGAAAAATCTCAACAGGAGAGGTATGTCAACAATAAGTGCTTTGAGCAAGTGTTTTATTCCTTAACCATTTGAAAGACACTATATAACACTGTGGAAGACCCGTTTAAAAAATTGTTGAACTTTGCTATCTGACATATTTGACAGTGTTTGAATGGACAAATAAACACCCTAGAACACAAAAGTTTGGACAGTTATGCTGTCACTAGTACAATATGTGCAGATACAAATTGGCACATTAATTTTATATCGGGCGATAGGAAATTCTGCAACACAGCAGTCTATGGAGAAAAGCTGGAATGGTCTCTCAATGATTTTCACTCTTTTAAAGCACTTAATGATTGTTTTACACTGCAATTTTTTCAGGGCTTCATTTTTAGACCGTATCAAAGACACTAGTAGCATGGGGAATCATGTAGCTCAGATTTTTTAAACTGGAAACATTGTTATACAATGCCTTCAAGTTGGGTCACCTTATATTAACTTGTGAACCTCGTGTGATATTAATTTGACCTAATATTGAATATATAATCCATGTACAGATATCCTACAATTTAATGCTTAGTTTTGTTTTGTAACATTACCTTATAAAACCAAGCTTTTATCCCTTTCAAGATATTTCGTTTTGACATTTTTCGCGTACCCTCATCTTGATATCGCATTGTAGATTGACATTACTAATTAATGTATGTAACAATTGTGGGAAAGATTTGTGTTATAAAGCTGGGAATTCAGCTCTGAGTTGCAGTACTTTGTTGAATCTTTTAACAAGTATTGTCCAGTTTAATGTGAATAAATAATCAACTGCAAGATTTCTGCAATTATCACAGTCAATTCAGATTTAGCATTATTTAGCAGTTTGAAACTTATTTTGACCTTTTTATTTCATACTCACAAAGAATAACAGGAATGGTAAATATGCTCAATCCTAACTTGTTTTATTCTGTAGACACTAATTTAACATTGATAGTATTGATATTTAGACTTTTTTTTGCATTTAAAATCTAGTTTTGAAATTTATAGCATTTGATGATTCTGGATGTCATTTATTGCAGGAGGGAGGTACTGAGGTTATTGAGAGTGCAATAAAAAACATACTACTTCACCATGGCAACAATAGGAGGGTGAGTAATGCAAGAGAAAATATATTGTTAGTACTTGAAGGAACATCAATATGTTCTTATATAATACGCAACCACCACTGAATTGGAATCATTGTAGTATTTCAGGGTGTTCAAAGGCATACTGTAAAACCTGAAATTTTCACGAGCATTTAACTTTCGCGATTTTTGCGAGAAGTCTAGATTCGTGAAAGTAAAATGCACGCGAAAGCTTGTGCACACACCTTTTTTGAATGCCAATACAAGACCGAAAACTAGACAAGTCACATAACTCATAACATTTGATGAAACGGTGTTTCAGAGGCATGAAAACAAATATTTTCTGTAAATTGTTGTGATAATTTATTAATAAAACACCCGAACACTTCTTCGTAGCAATTTCACTACATTTTATTTTTTTCATGGTCAGTGATTCGCGAAAGTTTCTTGCAAGCTAAATAGCCGTTGGCTCCTATTCGCTGAAGTTTCATGTCGCGAAAATAAAGTGTTTTACAGTAATGGTTTTATGTTCTCTGTCTGTGCCTTAAGGAATTTGTTTAAAAAAATTGAATTACCCAGTTATTCTTTTTTTCATTTTAATAACATATAGTGATGAGATCAGTCATGCTGCATACTTCATACCTGCAGACCAGCTGCACAGTGCTTAAAGTGCAGTGGTCACGGTACGCTATCATAACAGTCAACCAAAATCGGCTGTGAAATACATCGTACATGCCGTCTAAATACCATTTTCTCGCCTGAAATTATCCGGTTACTAGACCTCTTTGTACAATATTTCCGTGGTTTATTCTTCTCTGCACTTGTGTACCAAGTCAAAAATTGATTTGACAAAGTTTTCCAGCAGAAATGACAACACCAGTTCAATAAAAATTATGATGAACTCGAGGACAGAATCGCCGCTATATCGTACTGGATATGGAGCGCAGCGCGAGCTGAGGGTGGACAGCTGGGCTTTGCTTTGCTGTGGTAGGGGTAAAAAGTGCCCGTGAGAGAGCGCGATTTATGCTTCTCCCTCAGGGCCAGCCCTTCTGTCCTCCCTGAGCTCGCGCTGCGCTCCATCTCCGGTACGATATAGCGGCGATTCTATCCTCGAGTTCATCATATTTTTATTGAACTGGCGTTGTCATTTTTGTTGGAAAACTTTGTCATTTAATCAATTTTTATCTTGGTATACAAGTGCAGAGAAGAATATTCTCTGGAAATATTGTGCAAAGAAGTCTAACAACCGGATGCTTTTAGGTGAGAAAAATGTGATTTTGACCGCATGTACGATGTATTTCCCAGCTGATTTTAATTGACTAAAATAAGGAGCGCTGTTTTTAGTACACCTTATATTTTCTCAGGAGCGTGGTAGGAGCGCCAGCGCGATCACACTCCTCATAAATGAAGCCCTGCCTTTTTGATTCTCAATAAAATTTCACAAACAAAATTGACTAACCAATTCTGCATTGAATATTAAGTGAATGAATAAATAAGTAGGTAAGTAAGGAAGCAAGTAAAAAACTTTAAAAATGTAACCAATCAATCAATCAATCTATCAATCAATCAATCAATCAATCAATCAATCAATCAATCAATCAATCATTCATTAAATAAAACACATACAGTGAAACCTTTATATAAGCACCTCACAAGGGAGACATTAGAAGTGGTCTTTATGAGCAGGTAGTCTTAAAGGTTAGTGACATGATTGGGAACACTTGAAAATGCCTCGAGAACCAAATGAGTTGAAATGTATACCAACTATACACTAACTGGAGTGGATCTCCCAGCTGGAAAAATTTGTCTGTAATTTGCTTACTTAAGGAGAATCAAGCATGAACATACTAGTATTTTATTTTTTTCCGGGGATGATAAAAATAAGACCCATAGAAAGCCACACAGCAGGTTTGCCTGCCACGAGGGACAATATACATTAGGTATTCCAGAATGAGTCAACGTTTGACTACAAGATTTTCACTGGATAATCCTGGCATAGTTTACTTGATTCTAGAGTAGTTTCAGCCCAAGTTGAGGACTACCCCCAATCATGTCATTTACCTTTAATTACAGCTTCTTGTAAGACATATCCCAATGAGAAGCACTTTGTGAGGGAAACAAAGATTATGGTCTTTATAGAAAGGTGGTCTTTCTATACAGTTGGTCACTAGAGCAGGTTTGACTGTATATATGTATGCATCATTGAATAGATTGAAAAAAACAACATGAATATAAGTGAATAAGCAAGCAAAAAGATAGATAAAGTAATGAATGAATAGATAGATGAATAGATAAATAAGTAGATAAATAAGTAGATAAATAAGTATATATGTATATATAAATACATCAATGTTAAATGAGTTAATAATTTTTCTTGTCTGTGATAGGATGTGATCCTGGAGTTGGGGGAGACGTTGGTGATCTTACGAGATGCAGAAACCAAGGAGGAGATCATGAGGAACTGCTATCCTGAGATCTCCTCGTGTGGGAGGAGAATGGACCACTTCAAGTGCTTTGCATATGTTGTTGGGTAGGAAATTGGCCCTTACGATACCATGTTCAGATTACATGCAAAGTCTGTGGAGTTTATTTACCTTGATTTTTTTTTGTTTATGAGATGCAAATGTGAGCAGCCAACCAAAACACCAAGGATCCAGAAGCCAATCAAATGGTTCATATCAACTCAACAAAACTATCACTATCACTTTCCAAAAGAAACTTGTGAACACAGCTCTTAAAAGACTTGAGCCCCATACAAAAGATTGTTCCAACAACATTGTATGTGAGACTGTACCAGACCTTAGAAGCTGTGTGAATGAAGCTTCTATCTATCTATCTATCTATTGGATGAGTCTTTGCAGCAGAAACTGAGACAGCATGATCAGGAGTAGAAGTACCTGCCCTGGCCACACGCCTCCACACTAGGGGCAGAGGGAGCATGTTATCTATTTCATTTGAGAAGTTTAAACATATTGGGCTGTATTTTCATAAAACCCAGGTTTAGTTGAAGTAAAAATTGAAAAAAAAAATTAATTAAACTTACGACTGAGTCTAAGTTTAGAACAGTGTTAAACCCCCAATCTGTTCTTGTGGCCCATATACCTGACAGCAGTCAGAATGGTTAATCCAATCAGCTTATATTCCTCAATTTTTAAAGTAATAGGCTAACATTATGGAGCTTCAATTTAAAAAATTGTCAAACTTCGATGTCTGAGCTACATAGTAGTGTTCAAATGGACAAATAAATACCCTAGAATACAAAAGTTTAGAAAGTTATGCTGCCAATGGCAAGGTATGCATGAATAAACAATTTCTACTCCGGTGGATGATGAAATAGCCTAGATCTGCACACAGTAAGTCTGTGGGAGGAAATGGGCAGGTGAAACCGCTCAATTTGAATGCTTGTAGATTTTCACTTTTTAAAGCACTATATCATCATTTTAAAATACAATTTTTTCTGGGCTTCATTTTTAGGCCTTATCAAAGGCACTTTGAGTGTCAAGGATTATGTAGCTCATACTCTTTTAACTGTGGCAAATGTTAGCCAGTGGCTTTAAGGTAGAAAACACACAACTCACCTTTTGTTGTAGTTTCTTGAAAAATTGGATTGGTACACTTCACAAAATGGTGGCTCATTAATATTGGATATTTTGTTTTTGGCACATTTCTGCTAAGTTTCAGACTTCAATAAAATGCTTTTTTGCCCCCCAAATTAGTGTTGTAAGATTTGAGAAATAGTATCAAACAATCAAACTAATCACCAACTTTTAGGCAAAAGCGTGAATTCACGCCCTAAAAATTCATTTGTGGGTTATATTTCAAGCTTGATAGTGTACAAAATAGAATGAAACTGAAAATTTTTAGGCGCTGTCATAAAATCTAACTGGCATCCCTTTAATATATTGCAACAGAGTGTGTTTTGTATATCCAACTGTTTGGGACAGTTAAAAACTTTTAATTTCTAGCAGCAGCCTGATGCTTACTGTGTAGGATGAGAAGGGTGTAATGCTGTTGTTTAGAGACAAAATGCAGGAAGATCTGATGTTCCAGATAATATCCTGCATTCAACAAACCTGAATATACACTCGGCAAAAAAAGGAAGTAAACACTTTTTCAAGTTCACATTTGTAATATATCACTTTAATAAAAATCAATGAATTATATATCAAATTAAAGGCAATTTAATTCTCTTTCAGCCTGTGAGGGTAATGTGAAGATAAATTGTATGCATGAGTGATCACATGCGTTTTTATCCCCCAAGGTGCAAAAGTAAAAATTGCAAAAACGGACCATAATCCACTGATATTTAAATGGCACAACACAGTCAATGGAAACAAAAGATCAGACTGAGACAATGGCTTTATCTTTGAATAAAAGACAGAATTTGTTAAAACTGCAAGACTGAGTTTTGTCTTTTTACAACACAAGAGAGGAGAAAGAGAGAGAAGAGAGAGAGAAATTAGAGCTTCTCGCTAGTCAATGAAGTTTTCAATTGGATTTAGAGTATAGACACGAAGGAGGTTACATGTCAGACATTCAAATATTTTCTAAAGTTGAAGGCTGTAGAGAAGCTTCTTTCTCTTTCTCTCTCTGTTGGTAAAAAGACAAAACGACTCAGTCTTGCAGTTTTAACAAATTCTGTCCTTTATTCAAAGATAAAGCCATTGTCTAAGTCTGATCTTTTGTTTCCATTGACTGTGTTGTGCCATTTAAATATCAATGGATTATGGTCCGTTTTTGCAATTTTTACTTTAGCACCTTGGGGGATAAAAATGCATGTGATCACTCATGCATAAAATTTATCTTCAATTTACCCTCACAGGCTGAAAGAGAATTAAATTGCCTTTAATTTGATATATAATTAGTTGATTTTTATTAAAGTTATATATTACAAATGTGAACTTGAAAAAGTGTTTACTTTCTTTTTTTGCTGAGTGTATATATATGTGATTATTTTTTTCATTGTTAATGTGCAAATATTTGCTGATTTTTCTTCACAAGCCCAAAACTTCAGACTGATGTCGGCCTATTTTTTTCCTTTCCATATTTCAGTGATACAACCTGTTCTATCTCCAGAAATTTTCACTGCTACTTATTTGAAGCCAAAACTGAAATAGAGGTGAGTGGGACATACATACAGCCTGTATTGCCATTGGTGTTATTTTCATTGTGGATAAGAGCTTGTGTGTACTTATTTTTTCTGTGTGCACATGTATATTTGTCTGTGTGGGTGTGAATATTTTTTAAGTTGGGTATCAGAGCATTACAATACTGGTGAAAGTTTGAGAGATTTGCAAACCTGTATTTTGGCTTTTCAAGCTATGGTTTACAAGATTTGGTGTGTTGTCTTTTCTCAATTCATTTTGTGACACCTATGTAGGTGTGATATCACAACACTTATTGTGTTTGATTGTTTGTTTTGTTTGTTTGTTTCATATATTTATGCTTGAATATATTGATAGCAGTTGCACTTGTTTGAAAGTTGAAGGAAAATGATTTGCTCTAAATAGTGTATATGGAAATTGATTTGCTGTAAATAGTGTACTGTAAAACATTATACTTTAGCGACATGAAACTTTCGCGAATAGGAGCTGACGGCCATTTCGCGTGCATTAAACTTTCGCGAATCACTAACCATGAAAAAATAAAATTGCTATAGGAAGAATCATTTGGGTGTTTTATTAATAAATTACCACAACCATTTACAGAAATATTGGTTCTAATGTCTCTGAAACACCGTTCTATCAAATGTAACGTTAAAAGTGCATTGCGAGCATCATAAGGGACCGCCCACTATGACTGCATATCTCGAGTCATTTGAGGTAGTATATTTTGGTGCGACGCTCAGCCGAGTATGAATATGCATTAGTTCTTTCAAGACTATTTTTTATCATCTTTTTCAATTAGATTGGAGATGAGGTTTATTCGTCAAACGAAACTAGAAAATGAAGTGAGCTAGCTAAGCTGCAGACGTCATAAAATGCAAAATTATACTCAGTGGAGCCGTGCACCAATATATGCTACCATCATTTGACTTGTACAGCTACATGGATTTGTATTGGCATTCAAAAACTTGTGTAACATTAGACATAAGCTTTCGCGTGCATTTTACTATCGCGAATCTCGCGAAAGTTAAATGCTCTCACAAATTTCTGGTTTTACAGTATACATTTGTTTTTTGATGATTCAAATTAAACATTGTGTGTGAGGCTAGAGTGTGGATTACTTTGATGAAGTATGGTAGTGTGTTGCACGACTTCAGCATTTTAGAGAGTCGACTAGTCGCCCACCAATAGTCGCGACTCCGACTATTAGTCGACTATCGCTGTTCAACGTCTTAGTGTGTTCAAGATTGGTGGTGTGGGGTGCATGGGTGTCACAGTCGGAGTCGCAACGAGTGCAACGTATACAGCAACACAGCATTGCACGATTATAGGCTGATCCAAGTACATTTTGGCAGTTCTGTTTGATGATAGATTATGGTCGATTCCGTAAAGGAAAAGAATAAAGAGTCAAAAGATCAAGCAGCCGTACACATACACAATGCCATAATTTGCCATGACACAATGATTGGTAGTTCTGTTCAATTTTTACGTCTTTTGACTCAATTTTTAATACAAATTAACATGTGATAAAAAGTTGACTTGCGTTCCGATAGTCGGAGTCGTGACTCCGTGTAGGCAGTCGCGACTACGACTTTTCGCGACTTAGTCGTGCAACACTAAAGTAGGGAATATGATTATGAAACTTCCACTCATGTTTCCTTTCTCTTACCTTCTACTGGTATTGAGCAACTGTATTACATTTCATTTGCTACTCTCAGTAGTATCCTTACAGTTAGTCTGGGAGCTAGCTACTTCTCAATTTACCCCATCGAGCCCAAAAGATTTGACCCCTCAAAATTACTTAGACTATCAATGTGAATGAAAAAAGATATGTCAGCTGGACCCCATTGGTCGGGTTCAGTCCCCAGGACCGAATTTAAGGGGGTTCATTTACCTAGTCCCACACATAGATTAGTGGGTATGTTTGGCGTCTTCATGACCTGTATACTGCATGCATGCGACGCGGTGCGCATTTTGTCTGTATGCGCGCCCGTAATCAATGATGTTAATACATAACATTGCGCAATGAAATGAAATTACGCACGCGCATACAGACAAAATGCGCACCGCGTCCCACGCATGCAGTATACAGGTCACGAAGACGCCAAACATACCCACTAATCTATGTGTGGGACTAGGTAAATGAACCCCCTTAAATTCGGTCTAGGGACCAAACCCGACCACTGGTGTCCAGCTGACATATCTTTTTTCAATCACATAGATAGTCCGAGTACCTCTGAAGGGTCAAATCTTTTGGGCTCGGTGAGGTAAATTGAGAAGTAGCAGGCTCTCGCCCTAAGTACTTTTAACTCTTACAATACTTGATCAATGGACATGCATTTATTTTTTGAAATATTCAATAAACCTGCAAATAACCCGTAGAAAGTTAAAGTTACTTCCAGTCATTGTACGTGCAGACAAGTTCTTACCACTTTTAGCTATCGACACGGAGAACCACATGACGACAAAATAAATTTCAGCTACATTAAAGTGACAAAGCTTTGGCAGTTACAAACCTGAATATACCACCAAAGTACAAATTGTCTGTTTGTATTAACTACACCGCATTTACTCCGTACTAGATGAAGCAATAAAAAGCAATGATCATTTAAGTAAGCGGCATTTGTCTCAATGCATGCGGTTGGTGTGAGCTTTCTTCAGTACATAGATGAATGTCTGTAGCATTTTTTTGTGTGGAAACATGAAGAACTGTTCCAGGAACATGTGCACATAATGGCAGAAAACATGTTGAAATAAGTTAGTATTTTTATTTGAATATCTGGACCTTTCGGCAGAACAGCCATGCCATATAGGAACGTGTAGGGCTATCCAGCCATTCAGTGTCATCTATTTTATTGTGTATTGTCATGATTGTTATGTTTTTATATGGAAATTGATAAATACAAATACAAAATCTTGTTTTCTTTGCCATCCTTGCTGACTGCACAAGTGCAGAAATACTAATACATGTACATGTATAATGGCTATACCTGAGCCCTGAAAAGCAATACTCCTCTCAGTACCATAACAGTACTACTTCATAGACTTTGCCTGTGATATTCTGGATGTGGTACTTGTTACCATAATTATTTAGACTAAAATAATTGGAATATGTCCCCACCCCCTACTCCTCCCCCCCCCAAAAAAAAATAAAAATTGGAAATTTGAACGGTTTTGACCAATCATGGGTAATGTATGATTGGATTATGGTTAGACTCAACTAGTATAAAAAAAAAACATGATTATTCAAAAATGTATTTCTATAATATTTGAAAATGCCCTGAAAATATGATAATTTCTTGCTTCACTGCTTTGAGAAAGTACGGAAATCTGAAACGAAGATGTTAATATAATTGTTGAAAGTTACTTGATTTTATTTGATAGCCATATTTGAAATTATGTCACTCAACCAAAAAAAAATAAATCAGTGTTGTATCCAAGACCACACGGTTCTCAGACCGAGGCTGCCCCAAAACACAACCTTTCCATAGGGTTTGTACAGGTGACCCGGACCGAGACCAAGGCCACACAAAACACAACCTTTCCATAGGGTTTGTACAGGTGACTCGGACCGAGACCAAGGCCACACAAAACACAAACTTTCCATAGGGTTTGTACAGGTGACCCGGACCGAGACCGAGGCCACACAAAACACAACCTTTCCATAGGGTTTGTACAGGTGACTCGGACCGAGACCGAGGCCACACAAAACACAACCTTTCCATAGGGTTTGTACAGGTGACCCGGACCGAGACCGAAGCCACACAAAACACAACCCTTCCATAGGGTTTGTACAGGTGACCCGGATCGAGACCAAGCCCAATGGCACCCAAAACACGACCTTTCCACATGGTTTGTATGGGTGTCTAGGACCAAGAGGAGTCCGAGGCCACCAGAAATTGGCCTGGAGGCCTGGCTTGGATACAGCAGTGGAAAAAAAATTCCAGCCTTGAATACAATGAAACGTATACAGTCAAATCTGTCTTGGCAGCCACCTCTATATAGCAACCAACCTACATATAGCTACCACTAGGATGATTCCCCTAGAGACAAATCATGTGTTAAAAGAACTTGTCTACAAAGGCCACATTTTTTGTTTCCCTTCTTTCGGTGGACACTATCTAGACACATTTCACTGTATGATGAAGGGCGCCAGAATTATTCCCCTAAAGCCCTAGTTTAGTTTTGGGGATTTTTTTTATTTGAAAGCTTTATGCCCAGAGGTCATATCACACCAATAACAGATTCTGAATATCTTTCGTTTTTTTAAAATTAATTAGTGAAAAATCTTGGGGTCCCCCCCCCCCCGAGATTACGGCATACCCCCAAAATGTTCGACTATATTTTACATTATAGCATCCAAAAGGGTTAATAAGG